>JAGTTL010002120.1:0-10486 GCA_036851935.1 Coregonus suidteri | reverse complement strand
GGATTTTGTGTTGTAGATACAGTGGGGAGAACAAGTATTTGATACACTGCCGATTTTGCAGGTTTTCCTACTTACAAAGCATGTAGAGGTCTGTAATTTTTATCATAGGTACACTTTCAACTGTGAGAGACTGAATCTAAAACAAAAATCCAGAAAATGACATTGTATGATTTTTTAGTAATTAATTTGCATTTTATTGCATGACATAAGTATTTGATACATCAGAAAAGCAGAACTTAATATTTGGTACAGAAACCTTTGTTTGCAATTACAGTGATCATACGTTTCCTGTAGGTCTTGACCAGGTTTGCACACACTGCAGCAGGGATTTTGGCCCACTCCTCCATACAGACCTTCTCCAGATCCTTCAGGTTTCGGGGCTGTCGCTGGGCAATACGGACTTTCAGCTCCCTCCAAAGATGTTCTATTGGGTTCAGGTCTGGAGACTGGCTAGGCCACTCCAGGACCTTGAGATGCTTCTTACGGAGCCACTCCTTAGTTGCCCTGGCTGTGTGTTTTCGGGTCGTTGTCATGCTGGAAGACCCAGCCACGACCCATCTTCAATGCTCTTACTGAGGGAAGGAGGTTGTTGGGCAAGATCTCGCGATACATGGCCCCATCCATCCTCCCCTCAATATGGTGCAGTCGTCCTGTCCCCTTTGCAGAAAAGCATCCCTAAAGAATGATGTTTCCACCTCCATGTTTCACGGTTGGGATGGTGTTCTTGGGGTTGTACTCATCCTTCTTCTTCCTCCAAACACGTCGAGTGGAATTTAGACCAAAAAGCTCTATTTTTTGTCTCATCAGACCACATGACCTTCTCCCATTCCTCCTCTGGATCATCCAGATGGTCATTGGCAAACTTCAGATGGGCCCTGGACATGCACTGGCTTGAGAGCAGGGGACCTTGCGTGAGCTGCAGGATTTTAATCCATGACGGCGTAGTGTGTTACTAATGGTTTTCTTTGAGACTGTGGTCCAAGCTCTCTTCAGGTCATTGACCAGGTCCTACCGTGTAGTTCTGGGCTGATCCCTCACCTTCCTCATAATCATTGATGCCCCATGAGGTGAGATCTTGCATGGAGCCGCAGACCGAGGGTGATTGACCGTCATCTTGAACTTCTTCCATTTTCTAATAATTGCGCCAACAGTTGTTGCCTTCTCACCAAGCTGCTTGCCTATTGTCCTGTAGCCCATCCTAGCCTTGTGCAGGTCTACAATTTTATCCCTGATGTCCTTACACAGCTCTCTGGTCTTGGCCATTGTGGAGAGGTTGGAGTCTGTTTGATTGAGTGTGTGGACAGGTGTCTTTTATACAGGTAACGAGTTCAAACAGGTGCAGTTAATACAGGCAATGAGTGGAGAACAGGAGGGCTTCTTAAAGAAAAACTAACAGGTCTGTGAGAGCCGGAATTCTTACTGGTTGGTAGGTGATCAAATACTTATGTCATGCAATAAAATGCAAATTAATTACTTAAAAATCATACAATGTGATTTTCTGGATTTTTGTTTTAGATTCCGTCTCTCACAGTTGAAGTGTACCTATGATAAAAATGACAGACCTCTACATGCTTTGTAAGTAGGAAAACCTGCAAAATCGGCAGTGTATCAAATACTTGTTCTCCCCACTGTATGTGGTAGTAGAGTAGGGGCCTGAGGGCACACACAACACGTTGTGAAATCTGTTGTGAATGTATTGTAATGTTTTTAAAATTGTAAAACTGCCTTAATTTTGCTGGATCCCAGGAAGAGTAGCTGCTGCCAATTAGCCTAAATGGCCATCCAGCAACAAGATCATATTTAGAGTTAGCAATCCAGCTAAGTGTTTTGAGTTCCCACTTTCTCAGGTGAATAATATAACCTAGGCCAATCTGCACAAAGATGTCAGCAAATTCATATCTTAGGAGCCAAAAAGGAATCAGATAATTCTGTGTTGTATTTTGACAGGTTGCACATCAAAATATAAATCATGCATTCCCTGGATATGTTAGATTAAATAGCTTACTTTGTTAATCATAGGCTACAAATCTCAGTTGTCTTACTTGGCACTGGGAGAAAAAAAATTGTCTTGAGCCCTGCCGCTAATAAAAAGTAACTAAAAATATTTTTATAATAATTGCTGTGTTCATCGTTGAGCAAAATAGTTACATTAATTGCGATACTTTTTGTCCATATCGCCCAGCTCTACTATGAACTCAAAGAATAAAAGATCCCATTACCAGAGCTTTTACAATCAACAACCTTGAAAGCAGATGATGGCGCATGAGTATACTATTCTGTAAAGTGGGGCAACTACCAAGGTACATAAGCAAAGCTCGCAAGCACAAATGACACTACACACATTCTGTAGTAACACAGTGAGACCATGGTTAGAGTTATTACAGGACCATAAATGCTTGCTCTCCTTTTCTCGTTTGGCTGTGAATGGAGGGCGGGTTCCGCAAAGCAAAGGCAAGCCAAGCAGGCATATTAACAGAGAAAAGTGCGGGAGGTGGTGCAGAGGGCGTTTCTCAAGCTTCCTCATGTGAACACATCCACTAGAAAACCATGTCCATAGGAACTTGTCACTAGATCCCCCTCTCCCTGCCACACACACACCTGACAAGGCCTGACATTTTCACAGCCCCTGGCTACATTTGGCACCATCACCACAAATACGTATACTGAGGGAAGTTATGGAGAGAAAAAATATAATTTTCAAACAACTGCCTCTAGAACAGGTTGAACGTAGACAGGAATTCAGGGTTCCAATGAAAGGGGGAAAGAAAACAAGTCTGACAGCAGGGTATTGAAGGGGAAAGCACTTAAGGCACTAAAGCCTTATTTTTGGATTGCAGCGTATCCTTATTTAATTTGGACATAGATTGAATTTTCGTTTCCTCAACTCGTGTCCAATTAAAACACACTTCGGATAAAGACTAAAAACAGTTTGTAAATTGCTCACATTCCAAAATTCCTCGATATTTGTCAACTGTCAAACAGCATGTTTGGTAAAGGCTCATGAATGGTGTAGTATTTCAGTCTGCTCCGGTCTATTCCAGTCTGGAGAGAGAGGCAGCAGCCAGAGGACTGGAATTCTTGCGGAGTATGACGCTGTACATCGATATGGTTAAGAGCTTGTCTTTAGCGCAGCGTTTCCCAAACTAGGGGTCGCGAGGGGTCGCCTTAGTTGAAAATGGGGTTGCGAGAGAAACATTTTTTGGCAATTGGTTCATATGTCAGTAACCTCCGGTAGCCGCTAGATGCGACTGTAATAAACAGAGCGGTTTCTGTTTTCTTCCTACAAATGTGGCTCCATCTTTCTAACGATTTAAGTTACACAAATATTATGACTTAATTACTAACTGACTGAGGAACACGTAAAGGTCTGCTGTTTCTCTCTACAATGCACACAAGGACTTATTAGAACAAAGTGGACAAGACCAGGCACTAAATCAGACTGGGGGAAAAAGATGAATGATTATATTTTCTACACAGAAAATCATACCAAATTATTGCCTGATGATCTTCTGAACTTCCAAATATCTTTCGGATCCATTTCATTCACTTCAAACCATACTTCCTTCAGATTGAAATAATGTCACAGACTGATTTGTAATAGACCGTCATAGCCCCAATTAAAAAAGTAAACATTGTCTGTTGATTACATCACTTTCTTTACATGGTAGGGTCACACATTTTTTTTGTATATCAAAATGGGGTCGTGGGTCAAAAAAGTTTGGGAACCACTTCTTTAGCGGCTCAGGTTACACAAGCAGCACTGATTGAGCTACAGGAGATAGGCTTACTCTGTTCTGAAGTCTCTCCATAATACCTGGGGTCTGAGGTGAGGTTGGAGAGAGGTGTGGGGGACTGACTGGGCTGGGGAGGGAGGGAGGGAGTTGGCAAGTCACAACAAGCACAGCAGAAGATGTTTTTGGAAAAACGCGCAAGAGCAACATGCCAGATACGTCAGGGGTTGGATGCACTTTAGGAGATGAGGCCTATGTTTTATTTTTAAGGGAAGACAGACCGATTTAATTTCATTAGGAAGAAAGCAGTCACAGGTTTGCCATTCGAAAAGTTGAGAGCATTGCCTTGCTTCTTTAGGCGACCAAGTGAAGGAAGGACCATGACCTGACCTCCGGTTTGTGAATACAGGTTAACCTGCAATGTCACAAACAGCGGTAAGAGTCCTGGTTGAAACAAAAAGGTCCCTTTCACCCCAACCTTTCGAATCAGTCAAGTCCAATCTGACCCTTATGTTTGCAAATGTAAAGTTTCCTCTTCCTAACATATTCAGAACCATTGCAGTTGCTGGACAAAACTCCACCTGAGTTTTCCACAGTTCTGGGTGTGTTCTGGCCTTTGTTTTGACAAAATCCTGCTGTTTTCAGGACATTAAACATCTGATATAGACATCAATAACATGTAGGCCTCGCTTAACAGGACAGACCTTGAGGAGAGCTTTACAGTGTGTGTACATCAAAGCCATGACAAAGCAGATCAAGTTCATTGGATAGAAGATAGCCCCCTGAGACTTACTAGCTCTCATGTTGTGCAACGTCCCTTGATACGAACATAGGGTGCCATTTGAGACTAGCCTATTACCTATTTTGACCAGGGCCAATAGGGTGCAATTTGGGACGCAGCCACAGCCTGCTGTCCAACTCAATGTTGATTTACAGCACAAAGACCTCAGAAAGAGTAACCACCCTCTGTAAATCAATTCTAAGCCTAACCATGTTCTCTATGGTCTCATGTGGAATCATGACTATACTTCTTCTTAGCTTTCTGATGCACTATAACAGGAATGTAAGAAAGCTTCTCCTCACTCCCATTTTCATTTGCATGGATGATGACATGCTCTCTTCTTTCCCCAGTTGTTAGCCCAGTATTAGGACCTAACCATCCCCATACAGTAATCACCACAGAGCATTAATCCTTTAATGTTCTTACCTGTTTTATCTTCTAAGCCACAGCAACCTCAGCCATGATCCAGAGCACCATAATTTTACAGCAGGCAGCCCACAGGGCACGTAATCTCTTAATCTGACCTGAATGATGTGATGATGTGTGAGTCAAACTGTCTGTAGTACCCAATATGAACCCTCACAGCTGGAGCAGATCACCTTTCTTATGGCGTAGCATAGTGGGCAGTGCACTGGGCGTAGCTGGGCAACAGGCATCCTCACCATGGTCAGTGGAACCACTGGACAGGGGTTGACAAATTGTCTCTTCACTATGAAATACTGTCTCCAAACTTTCTTTTTCTTTTTTACTCACTATGTATCCCAATCTAGGCAAACACAACACAGTCCATCTTTCAGGGCAAGACTTTACACAAAAGGTGTGCCAGAATGAGACTTCCCACAGAGCTGGCAATGGTAATCACACACACACAGATTTCATAGGTAATTGCATCACTTTCATCTCATTCTCTCATTTGCCAACTAGTGGTGTGTCTGTCATGAGGCAATACTCTCTTATCCCTGTGGTTCCCCCTGATGAATCATTGACTGGAAATAGAACTAAATGGTACATGTCAAACTGTTTAATCACAATTTGTCAACCTGGGAGTAGAGCAGTGAGCAGGTTAATTTCCTTGACAGCAGGAGGTTAGCAGCTCCTTCAGCTCCCTCCCTCTACCAATCCTTACAATAGCCAAGTAACCAATATCATTATCATGCAGGCAAAAACGCAATTTCAACACATTTGTTATGCAGCCATACAGTGTGAAGAGACAACAGGACTGTGCCCTAACAATAGGTTTTGAATGAAAGGACTGGACGGTTCAACAGAGACATTTCCCCACCACCACACTTGTGTTTTAGAGCATAAAGCTATTACACCATGCTCCATGTATGAACGTTTCTTTTTTTACCGTTTTCTTTTGTGATGGGGTGGGGGAAAATCAGCTTCAATATTGCATATAGATTGTTGCCTCTATCAATGTAATAGTCTGTGTCACAAGAGGTTGGTGGCACCTTCATTGGGGGGGGGGGGGGTGCATGTGGTAATGACTGGTGCAGAATCAGTGGAATGTTATCAAACACATGGTTTCCAGGTGTTTGATACCATTCCATTAGCACCGTTCCGGCCATTATTATGAGCCGTTCTCCCCTTAGCAGCCTCCTGTGGTCTGCATCATTTCCAATCCGCCTTTAAAAAAGTATTATATATACAGTGGGGAGAACAAGTATTTGATACACTGCCGATTTTGCAGGTATTCCTACTTAAAAAAGCATGTAGAGGTCTGTAATTTTGATCATAGGTACACTTCAACTGTGAGAGACTGAATCTAAAACAAAAATCCAGAAAATCACATTGTATGATTTTTAAGTAATTAATTTGCATTTTATTGCATGACATAAGTATTTCTAGGAGACAGAACGCGTCTCCTTCCTGAGCGGTATGACGGCTGCGTGGTCCCATGGTGTTTATACCTGCATACTATTGTTTGTACAGATGAACGTGGTACCTTCAGGCATTTGGAAATTGCTCCCAAGGATGAACCAGACTTGTGGAGGTCTACAATTTGTTTACTGAGGTCTTGGCTGATTTCTTTTGATTTTCCCATGATGTCAAGCAAAGAGGCACTGAGTTTGAAGGTAGGCCTTGAAATACATCCACAGGTACACCTCCAATTGACTCAAATGATGTCAATTAGCCTATCAGAAGCTTCTAAAGCCATGACATAAATTTTCTGGAATTTTCCAAGCTGTTTAAAGGCACAGTCAAATCAAATCACATTTTATTGGCCACATGCGCCGAATACAACAGGTGCAGACATTACAGTGAAATGCTTACTTACAGCCCTTAACCAACAGTGCATTTATTTTTAATAAAAAAGTAAAATAAAACAAAAAAGTGTTGAGAAAAAAAGAGCAGAAGTAAAATAAAATAACAGTAGGGAGGCTATATATACAGGGGGGTACCGGTGCAGAGTCAATGTGCGGGGGCACCGGCTAGTTGAGGTAGTTGAAGTAATATGTACATGTGTATGTAAACTTCTGACCCACTGGAATTGTGATACAGTGAATTATAAGTGAAATAATCTGTCTGTAAACAATTGTTGGAAAAATTACTTGTGTCATGCACAAAGTAGATGTCCTAACCGACTTGCCAAAACTATAGTTTGTTAACAAGACATTTGTGGAGTGGTTGAAAGACAACTTTTAATGACTCCAACCTAAGTGTATGTAAACTTCCAACTTCAACTGTATGTAGCTACTTTTCTCGGTGTAGCAAGCCTCCAGTAAAATGCAAGATTAACTTTAAGCAAAACATTAGGAAATGTAGCTGGCTAAATTATTTCCATGATCTGCCTAAACATTAAAAATATGACTGCCATGCATCGTTTTTGCCAAAAATACCTTGCTTTTTCATTGTAAGCTTAATAAACTTGTGTGGCTGCCAGCCAAATAGCGTTGCACTTCTGTTATTGAAGCAAAAAACACACTGTCGACTTTCAATATAAAATGACAACCGTTGTGCTATTTACAAACAAACACGTGACTGGCTCTGGGGAACGATGTAAGCTTCATAATGTAAAATAATGTGACAGGTGAATAAAATAACGCAATCTGCTTTATCTCCTAACGCATTGCACAAGTTGACTGCAGGTTTTTAATTTAAAAAGCTACAAATATTTAAATGCATTGAAAAACTTCAAAGAAGTCGTTTCAAAGGGTATTGACTGTATTGAAAAACCATCCCGTGGCTATTTCCAAATATTCCGTTATATCGCCCAAGCCTAGAACCAACTGCACAGAGAAGCCTATCATTACAACAATTATCTGGGTGATTTTTTCCAAATCGCACTGGTGCTCCCAAAATAAAATGTCAGGTCGCACAGCAAATTATCTAAATTCATATGCGACCAAAATTGTCGCATTTTAGAACCCTGCTCATTCCTGTGCACCATTGTGCCTTAGCTGATGAATACCATTCATTTTAGCTGGCAATTCAGCGATCACTGAATTAGGAAATTAAAAGATTAACCAAAACACCTTTGGTTCGGAGTCGTGAGGCTGGGAGAGATAGGAGTGTAAACACAGCTGTGTTTTGCTTTTTGGAGATTTGCTGAAATGTGTCTGATATCCGCATGGCTGGCCGACCGGCACTCTTATGGATTGCCACAGAGGCCGTCTCTGCAAGGGGTGCTGACATGGTGCCCTAGACCTGCACACATGACAACACTGCTGGAACACCAAGTGTGTGTGTGGCTTTCAGTGCAGGGGCTTACTAACCAGAGAGAAACTGTAAAAGCTAAGAGGTGTCTGAGGTACTCCTGAGCCAAGTCAACACAGCCATCAATCTTGGAACTGCTGCCCTCTCAGAGTAGCCAAATGCATTGACTGATCGGTGCACCTAGATCATCCACAAGAGGTGGGCCAAGAAGACATTGCTTACCATCCCAAGTTTATCTGACACCAACACATACAGTGGCATGCGAAAGTATTCACCCCCCTTGGCATTTTTCCTATTTTGTTGTCTTACAACCTGGAATTAAAATTGATTTTTGGGGGGTTTGTATCATTTGATTTACACAACATGCCTACCACTTTCAAGATGCAAAATATTTTTTATTGTGAAACAACAAATACGACAAAAAACTGAAAACCCCCCACCCGCAAAGTCAATACTTTGTAGTGCCACCTTTTGCAGCAATTACAGCTGCAAGTCTCTTGGGGTATGTCTCTATAAGCTTGAAACATCTAGCCACTGGAATTTTTGCCCATTCTTCAAGGCAAAACTGCTCCAGCTCTTTCAAGTTGGATGGGTTCCGCTGGTGTACAGCAATCTTTAAGTCATACCACAGATTCTCAATTGGATTGAGGTCTGGGCTTTGACTAGGCCATTCCAAGACATTTCAATGTTTCCCCTTAAACCACTCGAGTGTTGCTTTAGCAGTATACCTAGGGTCATTGTCCTGCTGGAAGGTGAACCTCCATTCCAGTCTCAAATCTCTGGAAGACTGAAACAGGTTTCCCTCAAGAATTTCCCTGTATTTAGCGCCATCCATCATTCCTTCAATTCTGACCAGTTTCCCAGTCCCTGCCGATGAAAAAACATCCCCACAGCATGATGCTGCCACCACCATGCTTCACTGTGGGGATGGTGTTCTCGGGGTGATGAGAGGTGTTGGGTTTGCGCCAGACATAGTGTTTTCCTTGATGGCCAAAAAGCTCAATTTTAGTCTCATCTGACCAGAGTACCTTCTTCCATATGTTTGGGGAGTCTCCCACATGGCTTTTGGCGAACACCAAACGTGTTTGCTTATTTTTTTCTTTAAGCAATGGATTTTTTCTGGCCACTCTTCCGTAAAGCCCAGCTCTGTGGAGTGTACGGCTTAAAGTGGTCCTATGGACAGATACTCCAATCTCCGCTGTGGAGCTCTGCAGCTCCTTCAGGGTTATCTTTGGTCTCTTTGTTGCCTCTCTGATTAATGCCCTCCTTGCCTGGTCCGTGAGTTTTGGTAGGCAGCCCTCTCTAGGCAGGTTTGTTGTGGTGCCATACTCTTTCAATTGTTTTATAATGGATTTAAATGGTGCTCCGTGGGATGTTCAAAGTTTCTGATATTTTTGTATAACCCAACCCTGATCTGTACTTCTCCACAACTTTGTCCCTGACCTGTTTGGAGAGCTCCTTGGTGGTGCCCCTTTCAGAACAAGTGTATATATACACACTGAGATCATGTGACACTTAAAGTCCACCTGTGTGCAATCTAACTAATTATGTGACTTCTGAAGGTAATTGGTTACACCAGACATTATTTTAGGGGCTTCATAGCAAAGGGGGTGAATACATATGCACACACCACTTTTCGTTATACATTTTTTATAATTTTTTGAAACAAGTTATTTTTTTTTCCATTTCAAATCACCTATTTGGACTATTTTGTGTATGTCCATTACATGAAATCCAAATAAAAATCCATGTAAAATTAGGCCTACAGGTTGTAATGCAACAAAATAGGAAACATTCCAAGGGGGATGAATACTTTTGCAAGGCACTGTACACTGTATATACAAAGGTATGTGGACACCCCTTCAAAGTAGTGGATTCGGCTATTTCTGCCACACCCGTTGCGACAGGTGTATAAAATCAAGCACACAGCCATGCAATCTCCATACACAAACACTGGCAGTAGAATGGCCTTACTGAAGAGCTCAGTGACTTTCAAAGTGGCACCGTCATAGGACACAACCTTTCCAACAAGTCAGTTCGTCAAATTTCTGCCCTGCTAGATATGCCCCGGTCAACAGTAAGTGCTATTATTGTGAAGTGGAAACATCTAGGAGCAACAAAGGCTCAGCCGCGACGTGGTAGGCCACACAAGCTCACAGAACGGGACTGCCGAGTGCTGAAGCGCGTAAAAATCGTCTGTCCTCAGTTGAAAACACTCACTACCGAGTTCCAAACTGCCTCTGGAAGCAACATCAGCACAATAACTGTTTGTCGGGGAGCTTCATGAAATGGGTTTCCATGGCCAAGCAGCCCC
>JAGTTL010002119.1:5000-10489 GCA_036851935.1 Coregonus suidteri | reverse complement strand
CACCCAAACCCCCCGTTCGCTCTTTCAGTGTCCACGTTCAGCTCGTTAGTCGCCCATCGTTCAGCTCCCCATTTTTTCACTCGTCCATGTTAGTCCATCCATCGTTCAGCTCATCCACTTACTCGTCCACGTTCAGCTGGGTCCATCTTTCCCAGCTCGTCCATCGTTCAGCTCATCCATCTTTTCAGCTCATCCATCGTTCACTCATTCGCTCGTCCATCGTTCAGCTCGTCAGCTCGTCCATCGTTCAGCTCGTCCATCGTTCAGCTCGTCCATCGTTCAGCTCATCCATCGTTCAGTTTCATCCATCGTTCAGCTTGCCCCATGGGTTCAGCACGTCCATCGTTCAGCTTCATTCAGCTCGCCCCATCGTTTCAGCTCATTCAGCTCGTCCATCGTTCAGCTTGTCCATCGTTCAGCTCGTCCATCGTTCAGCTTGTCCATCGTTCAGCTTTGTCCATCGTTCAGACTTTTCAGTTTGTCCATCGTTCAGCTCATTCAGCTCGTCCATCGTTCAGCTTGTCCATCGTTCAGCACGTCCATCGTTCAGCTCATTCAGCTCGTCCATCGTTCAGCTCATTCAGCTCGTCCATCGTTCAGCCCTGTCCATCGTTCAGCTCGTCCATCGTTCAGCTTGTCCCATCGTTCAGCTTTTTCCCATCTTTTCAGATCGTTCAGTTTCGTCCATCGTTCAGCTCATTCAGCTCGTCCATCGTTCAGCTTGTCCATCGTTCAGCACGTCCATCGTTCGGGCTCATTCAGCTCGTCCATCGTTCAGCTCATTCAGCTCGTCCATCGTTCAGCTCGTCCATCGTTCAGCTCGTCCATCGTTAAAGCTCGTCCATCGTTCAGCTTGCCCATCATTCAGTTCTTCCATCGTTCAGCTCTTTTCACTCGTCCATCGTTCAGCTCGTCCATCGTTCAGCTTGTCCATCGTTCAGCTCATTCAGCTTGTCCATCATTCAGGCACGTCCATCGTTCAGCTCGTCCATCGTCAGCTTGTCCATCATTCAGCTCATTCAGGTTGTCCATCTTTCCCGCACTCCATCGTTCACTCATTCAGCTCGTCCATCGTTCAGCTCGTCCATCGTTCAGCTTGCCACATTCAGCTCATTCAGCTTGTCCATCATTCAGCTCTTCCATCGTTCAGCTCATTCAGCTCGTCCATCGTTCAGCTCATTCAGCTCGTCCATCGTTCAGCTCGTCCATCTTTTCAGCTTGTCCATCGTTCAGCTCATTCGGGCTTGTCCATCATTCAGCACGTCCATCTTTCGCTCGTCCATCTTTTCACTTGTCCATCATTCAGTTCATTCAGGTTGTCCATCATTCAGCACGTCCATCGTTCAGCTAAATTCAGCTCGCCCCATCGTTCAGCTCGTCCATCGTTCAGCTTGTCCATCGTTCAGCTCGTCCATCGTTTCAGCACGTCCAAATCGTTCAGCTCATTCAGCTCGTCCATCGTTCGGCTCGTCCATCGTTCAGCTCGTCCATCGTTCAGCTCGTCCATCGTTCAGGCTCATTCAGCTCGTCCATCGTTCAGTTTCATTCAGCACGTCCATCGTTCAGCTCGTCCATCGTTCGGGCTCATTCAGCTCGTCCATCGTTCAGCTCGTCCATCGTTTCGCTCGTCCATGGGTTCAGCTCGTCCATCGTTCAGCTCGTTCAGTTCATTCTGTTTGTTCATGAGGAGTTAGAGGTTTCTCTCTCTCTCTCTCGTTTGGCATGCGGCACCATGAACATCCCCGTCAAAAACGCCCGTGGGGCATGGTCCCCCAAATACCAAAGAAAATAAATGTAAATTTTTTGGCCAAGTTGCTTTTCCCCTCCCCCAGGTCAATTGGTAAAGACAACAAGTTAGGTAAAAGGGGATTGATACTTAAACAGCGGACCAATTTAAAAACACAGAAGGAGGACTTTTTTTGCCTGAGGGCCCACAAGTACACCCCATTCCCAGTTTCCCCTCACGGCTAGTTTCTCCTTTTTCGGCTGTTTTCTCCTCTCGGCTAGTTTCTCCCTACGCTATTTCCCCTCTAGGCTATTTCCCTCTACCGCTAGTTTCTCCTCTACAGAGTTTCTCCTTACGGCTAGTTTCTCCTTACGGCTAGTTTCTCCTCTCCCGCTAGTTTTCCTTACGGCTAGTTTCTCCTCTACGGCGTTTTTCCTTACCGCTATTTTCCCCTCTCGGCTAGTTTCTCCTTACGGCTAGTTTTCCTTCCGGCTAGTTTCTCCTTAGCTATTTTTCTCCCTAGGGCAGTTTCTCCTCTAGGCTAGTTTTTCCCTCTACGGTAGTTTCTCCTCTACCGCTTTTTTCCTCTAGGGCCCAGTTTTCCCCCTACGGCTATTTTCTCCTCTACGGCTATTTCTCCTCTACCGCTTTTCTCCTCCCCCCCCGCTAGTTTCTCCTCTACGGGCAGTTTCTCCTCTCCCAGTTTCTCCTTACGGCTAGTTTCTCCTCTACGGCTAGTTTCTCCTCTACGGCCCTTTTCTCCTCACGCTAGTTTTTTCCTCTACCGCTAGTTTTCCTCTCCCGCTAGTTTTCTCCTCCTTACGTATTTTCCCCCTCTACGGCTAGTTTCTCCTCTCCCGCCAGTTTCTCCTCTCCCGCTAGTTTCCCCTCTACGCTGTTTCTCCTCTACCGTAGTTTCTCCTCAAAACCCGGGCTTTTCCCCCTTTTACCGTAGTTTCTCCCTACCCCTGGCTAGTTTCTCCTCAAAGGGCCAGTTTTTCCTTCCCGCTATTTTTCTCCTCTACCGCTAGTTTCTCCTCTACGGTAGTTCTCCCAAAACTGCTATTTTTCTCCTCTAGGGGCTATTTTTCCCCCTCACGGCTAGTTTCTCCTCTAAGGCTTTTTCTCCCACGGTTTATTTTCTCCTCTTACGGCTTTTTTTCCCTCACGGTTTTTTTTTGGGTTTTCTCCCACGGGCTATTTTTCCTCCTTCCCCACGCTATTTCCCCTTTCCCCCCCTAAAGGGCTATTTTTCTCCCTAGGCTAGTTTCCCTCTACCCGCTATTTTTCTCCTCACCGCTATTTTCCCCTCTAGGGCTAGTTTCCCTCTGGCTAGTTTCTCTCCTTAGGCTATTTTTTCTCCTCTACGGCTATTTTCCTCTACGGTATTTTTCTTTACGGCAGTTTCCCCCTCTACGGCTATTTTTCCTCTACCGCAGTTTTCCTCTACGCTAGTTTCTCCTCTACGGCTAGTTTCCCTCTAGGGCTATTTTTTCTCCTCTACGGCATTTTTCTCCTTACCCGGCTAGTTTCTCCTCTCCCAAGTTTTTTCCTCAACGGCTATTTTCCCCTCTACGGCTAGTTTCTCCCTACGTAGTTTTTCCTCTGGGGAGTTTTTTTTCCCTTTTTTAAACGGCTAGTTTCTCCTCTACCGCTAGTTTTCTCCTCTACGGCTTTTCTCCTCAAAGTAGTTTTTTCTTTTTACGGCTAGTTTTCCTTTAAACGGCAGTTTCTCCTCTAGGGCTAGTTTCTCCTCTACCCTATTTCTCCTCGGTAGTTTTTTTCCCTCTACGGCTAGTTTCCCCCCTCTACGGTGTTTCTCCTTACGGGGTAGTTTTTCCTCTACGGCTAGTTTTCTCCTTACGGCAGTTTCTCCCTACGGCTATTTTTCCCCTCTCCCCATTTTTCTCCTCTACGGCTATTTTCTCCTCTACCGCTAGTTCTCCCACGGCTATTTCTCCTTAGGGCTAGTTTCCCTTACGGCCAGTTTCTCCTCTGGGCTATTTTTCTCCTCTACGGATTTTCTCCTCTCCCCTTAGTTTCTCCTCTACCGCTAGTTTTTTCCTCTACGGTATTTTTTTCCCTAGCTAGTTTCTCCCCAAAACCCTTTTTTTCCCCTACCGCTAGTTTCTCCTCTACCGCTATTTCCCTCTACGGCTAGTTTCCCCTCTACCGCTAGTTTTTTCCTCTCCCGCTAGTTTCTCCTCTACGGCTAGTTTCTCCTCTACGGCCAGTTTCTCCTCACGGCCAGTTTTTTCCCTCTACCTTTTTTCCCCTTTACCGCATTTTTCTCCTCTACGGATTTCTCCTTACGGCTATTTTTCCCCCCTACGGCTAGTTTTCTCCCTACCCTATTTTCTCCTCTACCTATTTTCCCCTCTCGGCTAGTTTCTCCTCTAGGGCCTTTCTCCTCTAGGGCTATTTTTCTCCTTACGGCTAGTTTCTCCTCTCCCGCATTTTTCCCCTCTACCCTATTTTTCCCCTTACGGTAGTTTTCCCCCTACGCTGTTTCTCCTCTACCGCTATTTTCCCCTCTACCGCTAGTTTCTCCTTACCGCTAGTTTCCCTCTACGGCTAGTTTCCCCTCTCCCCGCTAGTTTCTCCCCTCACCGTAGTTTCTCCCTACGGCTTTTTCCCCCTCTACGGCCGTTTCTCCTCTACGGCCAGTTTCTCCTCTAAGCTAGTTTCTCCTCAAAAGCTATTTTTCTCCTTAGGGCTAGTTTCTCCTCTACCCAGTTTCTCCTTACGGCTAGTTTCTCCTCTACCGCTATTTTTTTCCTCTACGGGCTTTTTTTCTCCTCTACGGCTAGTTTCCCTCTACGGCTATTTTTCCCTCTAGGGCTAGTTTTCCTCTCCTATTTTTTTCCTCACGGCAGTTTCTCCCCTCCCGCTAGTTTCTCCTTACGGTAGTTTTCCCCTCTACGGTAGTTTCTCCTTACGGCTAGTTTTTTCCTTAGGCTAGTTTCTCCCTAAGGGTTTTTTTTCTTTCTCCTCAAACCGCTAGTTTCTCCTCTACGGCTAGTTTCCCTCCCGCTAGTTTTTTGGTAGTTTCTCCTCTACGCTATTTTTTTCCCCTCAAAACCCTAGTTTCTCCTCTAGGGCTATTTTCCTCCTCAAAAACCAGTTTCTCCTCTACGGCTAGTTTTTTTTTTTTTTTTTTTTTTTTCCCTCTCCCGTAGTTTCTCCTTAGGCGGTTTCCCCTCAAAGGGGGATATTTCTCCTTACGGTATTTCTTCTCCCTAGTTTCCCCTCTACGGCTTTTTCTCCTTCGGCTAGTTTCTCCTCTACGGTATTTCCCTCACCGGTAGTTTCCCTCTAGGCTATTTTCTCCTCTACCGCTAGTTCTCCTCTCGGCTAGTTTCTCCTCACGGCTAGTTTCCCCCTTACCGTATTTTTCCCCTCTACGGTATTTTTCCCCTCTTACCGCTAGTTTCCCCCTCAAAACCGCTAGTTTCTCCTCAAAACCTATTTTTCTCCTCACCGCTTTTTTTCTCCTCTACGGCAGTTTTTTTCCCCTTACCGTAGTTTTTCCCTCAAAACGGCCGCCCTTAAACTCCCTCCTTCTGAACACACGACGCAGTTGGAGAGGAAGAAAAAAAAATTTTTTTGGGAAACAAAAACTGGGGGAGCATAAATCGGTCCTAGGGTAACGTTGTAAAGCAATCAGATCATTTAGAAGCCCTTTTAAAAAACCCTAGGGTAAATAGGGTTTTCCCCTGAATGGACCCTATTCCCCCTAAAAGGGCCCCGTGGGGTTGGTCAA
>JAGTTL010002118.1:0-10496 GCA_036851935.1 Coregonus suidteri | reverse complement strand
GTTTTATAATACACTGAAGAGGCTGTAGCCCCTCTTGCGGTCGAGCAGTTGATTAGGGTAGGGTCGGTTAGAGGTAGAGGTTTAACATCCAAAAGAGGCTGTAGTCCTCTGTGCGGTCAGCCAGCTTGTCCAGCTGGTAGAGGGAGCGGCGGGCAGCGTGCCAGGGGGGAATCTTTTCCGGGGTAGGTAGCAGATTTTTGGAGGGGCACTTCTGGGGTAGGTCCACCCCTGGGGGGGAGAGAGTTTAACACTTAAATACCATAGTAAATAGGAGAATGGAGTTCGGGGGGGTAGTACCAGTCCTGGGGGAGGAGGGGGAAAAAGTATTTTTAATTAAGCAATAAGGCCCGGGGGATGTGGTAAATCCAATATACCACGGTAAGGGCTGTCTTAAGCACAAAAAACGTGGAGTGCCTGGATTGCCCCCATCCCGTGGTAAGTTATTGGCCTATACCACAAACCCCTGAGGTCCTTATTGCCATTAAAAAAGGGTTTACTAACAAAGTGGGGAAAAAAAGTTTTAGTACCCACCAATTGTGCAAATTTTCTCCCCTTAAAAAAGATGAGGAGGCCTGACATTTCATCAAGGTACACTTCAACTAGACAGAAAAATTGAAAAAAAATAATCCAAAAAACCCAATTGTGGGATTTTTTAAAATTTATTTCAAATTTATGGTGGAAAAATAAGTATTGGTCACCTAAAAACAAGCAAGTTTCTGTCTCTCACAGCCTGAAACTTCTTTTTTTAAGAGGCCCCTTGTCCCCCCACTCTTTCCTGTATTAATGGCAACTGTTTTGAACTTGTTATCAGTATAAGAAGACACCTGTCCACAACCTCAAACAGCTCACACTCAAAACTCCACTATGGCCAGACCAAGAGCTGGGTCCAAGGACACCAGAAACAAAATTGTAGAAGACCTGCACCAGGCTGGAAGACTGAATCTGCAATAGGTAAGACAGACTTTGGTTTGAAGAAATCAACTGTGGGAGCAAATTATTAGGAAATGGAAAGACATACAAGACCACTGATAATCTCCCTTGATTCTGGGGGCCTCCACGCAAGATCTCACCACGTGGGGTCAAAAATGATCACAAGAACGGTGAGCAAAAATCCCCCGAACCACACGGGGGGACCTAGTGAATGACCTGCAGAGAGCTGCGGACCAAAGTTACAATAGCCTACCATCAGTAACACACTACGCCGCCAGGGACTCAAATCCTGCAGTGCAAGACGAAGTCCCCTGCTTAAATCCAGTACATGTCCAGGCCCGTCTGAAGTTGCTAGAGTTTTTTTGCATTTGGAGATCCAGGAAGAGGATTGGGAGAATGTCATATGAGTAGATGAAACCCAAAATAGAACTTTTGGTTTAAAAACTCAACTCGTCGTGTTTGGAGGACAAAGGAATGCTGAGTTGCATCCAAAGAACACCATACCTACTGTTGAAGCATGGGGGTGGAAAACATCATGACTTTGGGGATGTTTTTCTGCAAAGGGGACCAGGACAACTGCTCCGTGTAAAGGAAAGAATATCATGGGGCATGTATCGTGAGATTTTGAGTGAAAAACCTCCTTCCATCAGCAAGGGCATTGAAGATGAAACGTGGCTGGGCGTCTTTCAGCATGACAATGATCCCAAACACAACGCCCGGGCAACGAAGGGGTGGGCTCGTAAGAAGCATTTCAAGGTCCTGGAGTGCGCCTAGCCAGTCTCCAGATCTCAACCCCCATAGAAATCTTTGGAGGGAGTTTGAAAGTCCGTGTTGCCCAGCGACAGCCCTAAAACAGTCACTGCTCTAGAGGAGATCTGCATGGAGGAATGGGCCAAAATACCAGCAACAGTGTGTGAAAAACCTTGTGAAGACTTACAGAAAACGTTTGACCTGTGTCATTGCCAACAAAGGGTATTAACAAAGTATTGAGATGAAACTTTTTATTATTGACCAAATACTTATTTTCCACCATAATTTTGCAAATAAATTCATTAAAAATCCTACAATGTGATTTTCTGGGATTTTTTTCCTCATTTTGTCTGTCATAGTTGACGTGTACCCTATGATTGAAATTTACAGGCCTCTCTCATCTTTTTAAGTGGGAGAACTTGCACAATTGGTGACTGACTAAATACTTTTTTTCCCCACTGTAATTAGAACAGTAAACAATATATTTTGCTTTATCCCCATGGTATATTGTATGGATATACCACAGCTTTCAGCAATCAGCATCCAGGGCTCGAACGACCCGGTTTTTTAATATAACATATACGCCATAAATATACCACAGGGAATATGATGAGTGGTAGTTTTGGGGCAGGTAACCCACCGTGTGGAGATGGATCAAATATGTTAAAATCCTGTAGGGAAGAGGTTTGAAACAACATCAGGGAAGAGAAGAGAGTTCAAGGGCAGGTAACCCACCCTGTGGAGGAGATAGATGGAAGAGGTTAATATGGAATATGTAAGTGGTAGAGTTTTGGGGCAGGTATCTCGCCCTGCGGAGAAAAGAGATAGCTACCCATCCTCTAACACAATAGGGAAGGTTCTGTGGAGGGGACGGGAGAGAAAAAAGGTTTACATCATCGGAGAAGGGCATCCTCGTCTAGCTGATTTGAAGAGTGTCGTCGGTGATATGCTGATGTGCACATTCTCCATTTCTCCACGGGTGCTGGCCCAAAAGACTAGCTTGCTGTTGTACTCTATTCATGCACCCGTCCACCCACATGTCGACTGACAGACAGATGTTCTGTGGGTCCAGGAATAAAGCATGAGAGAAGTACTGTATACCGTCAGGGCTGGATCCAAGCACAAGCAACCTTGGCTGATAGAAATTCTAGATGTAATTTAACACCAAACCACTGAGGAGGCGTGAGGTGGGGGGGCCCCCCAACCAAATCTGGCTTAGGGCCTCCAAAAGGCTAGAGCCAGCCCTGTATTACCGTGTGCAGGTTTATCCTTCTTAATTCTAATAATTTGACACCAAAGCCACTGCAGAGGAGTGAAGACAACAAACAGGAGGACTACATCCCATTCTCAGCTACTTAGCGTCCCAAATGGCACCCTATTCCCAACATAGCGCACTTCTTTTGACCAGAGCCCCTGTGGACCCTAGTAAAAAAGTAGTGCACTACATAGAGAATAGAGTGCCATTTAGACTGTGTTCTCACAGCTTGATTTCCACAGCACTGCCTGCTGCATTAATATGGATCATCACATTATCTTAGTAGTAAGCAAAGGCAAATGTGTTTCAGGTGTGTTTTAGTCACGCGTGATGTTGTTTAGCTGTTTTTCTTACTTGTACAACACCTGCTTTCTGTCTCAGCTAGTGTAAAATGCTGAGGAGTCCATAAAACAAGCCAGATATACCTTGGTTAGAACCGCACTGGAATTCTCTATGCATAAAATCCATAAAACATGATAAAAAAGCCTTTGAAATAAAGGCAGAGGAACTGTAACAGTTGGGCTGGATCAAACACCCTCTACTGTCTCTGGATTCTGGCACATTAAAACACAGCCGCTAGGATTTCAAACACTTCGTTACATTCTGACTAAATGAGAATCTCTCTCTCTCTATGAGATGAAGCTTTCGACTCTCCAGCCTGAGCTAAAAATTAGCCACTCCGCTCTTCCGCAAAAAATACTTTGCCATGATGCCAGCTCTCTCTGTCTCTATCTCCCATCCCTCCCTCCCTCTCACTCTCTCTCTCTTTCTCAACTCGCTCTTCTCTCTCTCTCTCTCTGTTACTCTCTCTCTCTCTGTTTCACTCTCTCTCTCTCTGTTACTCTCTCTCTCTCTCTCTCTGTTACTCTCTCTCTCTCTCTGTTACTCTCTCTCTCTCTGTTACTCTCTCTCTCTCTGTTACTCTCTCTCTCTCTGTTTACTCTCTCTGCTCTCTCTCTCTCTCTGTTACTCTCTCTCTCTCTGTTACTCTCTCTCTCTCTCTCTCTCTCTCTCTCTCTCTCTCTCTCTGTTACTCTCTCTCCTCTCTCTCTCTGTTACTCTCTCTCTCTCTGTTACTCTCTCTCTCTCTCTCTGTTACTCTCTATCTCTCTCTCTCTGTTAACTCTCTCTCTCTCTCTCTGTTACTCTCTCTCTCTCTCTCTCTGTTACTCTCTCTCTGTTTACTCTCTCTCTCTCTCTGTTACTCTCTCTCTCTCTCTGTTACTCTCTCTCTCTCTCTCTCTCTCTCTCTCTCTCTCTCTCTCTCTCTCTCTCTCTCTCTCTCTCTCTCTCTCTCTCTCTCTCTCTCTCTCTCTCTCTCTCGTCTCTCTCTCTCTCTCTCTCTCTCTCTCTCTCTCTCTCTCTCTCTCTCTCTCCTCTCTCTCTTCTCTCTCTCTCTCTCTCTCTCGTTCCTAACCAACAAGGAGTTCCAGCATTAGCATTAAACAGCCTCTAGTTGTATTAGTGGTATGTACAGGATACACATGGTATACATCGTCCAACCAAACGCTTACTTACAGATTCCTTCTCAGCAATGCAACAACAATAATAAAATATATAAGAATATGAACATAAAGTAAATGTCTCAGTAGAATAGAATAAACATTTTATCATCAGTATAATACAGGAAGGAACCATTTATAGAACAATATTTACAGGTGTATTGGGGGGAAGTGTATAAACCGAGCAGTATAATAAGAGTCCGGTAGCAGCAGTAGTGAGGTGGGCTAAGGTGTGGAGAATCAGAGCAGGTGGTCAGTACAGTTCAGGTGTCCATCAGTCTGATGGCTGGTAGATTGAAACTGTCTCTGAGCCTGTTGGTATCAGACCTCCTCTGCCCGACAGTAAGGGAGAGACCAGCCCGTGGTTGGGGTGTGGTAGGGTCAATAGATCCCCTGCTGGAGGTGAAACACAGAAATAACATGGCTGCCCACCCCTGACTCACATACTGTATAGTAAAGCATCTACAGTGCATTTATATTCAGTTTAATATATTTTAAAAGTATATTAATGACCTCAACCACAATGTCATATATTTGATACTATTTACGTTTTAACGCTATCAGTCTTCAGTCTTAGGCTACAGAGAGGTATTGTCTTAATTGTAATGCTTATTGTGCAATAACTCCAGGTGGGCAGACAGAGCACAGAGCTGGGGCCTGATACCTCCCAGCAGGCGGGCAGACAGAGCACAGAGCTGGGGCCTCAGACCTCCCAGCAGGCAGGCAGACAGAGCACAGAGCTGGGGCCTCAGACCTCCCAGCAGGCAGGCAGACAGAGCACAGAGCTGGGGCCTCAGACCTCCCAGCAGGCAGGCAGACAGAGCACAGAGCTGGGGCCTCAGACCTCCCAGCAGGCAGGCAGACAGAGCACAGAGCTGGGGCCTCAGACCTCCCAGCAGGCAGGCAGACAGAGCACAGAGCTGGGGCCCTCAGACCTCCCAGCAGGCGGGTACAGACAGAGCACAGAGCTGGGGCCTCAGACCTCCCAGCAGGCGGACAGACAGAGCACAGAGCTGGGGCCTCAGACCTCCCAGCAGGCAGGCAGACAGAGCACAGAGCTGGGGCCTCAGACCTCCCAGCAGGCGGACAGACAGAGCACAGAGCTGGGTGCCTGATACCCTGCATACCATAAAATGCCTCCATTAGATAGGACTGACTCGCTAAAGGTAACAGCCACTGAGAAGCAGACCTGGGTTCTAATACTTTTTTTACATCTTTAAAATAGTTTGGAGGGTTTGCTCTAGCCTGCCTGGGGTGCCATATGGGCCGGGTTTGCAGTTGTGCAGCTATTCTATTGGTTCCATTGCGCCAGGCAAGCTTAATCGAGCACAGGAAAAGTATTCGGAATGCTTTCAAATAGTGTTTGAACCCAGCTCTCATGGGAAGACCCCCATAGACCCTAATTTCATTCCATTCCATTCAGTTTTGCATGATTGCTTTAGCGCAGCTGTAGCTAACTCAGATCTGTGTGTGTGTGTGTGTGTGTGTGTGTGTGTGTGTGTGTGTGTTGTGTGTGTGTGTGTGTGTGTGTGTGTGTGTGTGTGTGTG
The DNA here is from genome assembly GCA_036851935.1 of Coregonus suidteri. NCBI lineage: Eukaryota > Metazoa > Chordata > Actinopteri > Salmoniformes > Salmonidae > Coregonus > Coregonus suidteri. The sequence goes on along the minus strand of JAGTTL010002118.1, from coordinate 4,511 downwards.
TGTGTGTGTGTGTGTGTGTGTGTGTGTGTGTGTGTGTGTGCTCTAGTGTAGCTAACCCAGGCAGGAGAAATGCCACGGAGATGAACATTTCTTCCTGGTCTAGTCTTTCTGCCTCGGTGGGGGGTGCACCAAGGGCCTGGTTGATGCTACTTTGGTTCCTTTCACCGCCCACACCCCCTCATAAGCCCATCCCTGTCTCTCCATCTGGGAACTATTCAGATGACTGAAGAGGAAAGAACAGGCGTAGGGTGATCATTAGGATAAAACTAATACAACATTACATTGTCAGTGTTTCAGTATATTGACGTTTCTATCCATTCTGCTGCTACTCGGCAACAAATTAGTTCATCATTTATCCCTCATCCCCACCACAGACTCCACACACACACACACACACACACACACACACACACACACACACACACACACCACACACACACACACACACACACACACACACACACACACACACACAGACACACAGACACACACACACACACACACACACACACACACACACACACAGACACAGACACACAGACACACAGACACACACACACACACACACACACACACACACACACACACACACACACACACACACACACACACACACACACAGTCTGTGAAACTGGCCCTGATCCTGCTTTTTTAAAGAATTACTTTGCATTCAGCAAAAAAAATTTACTGAGACATATTAACATCTTAATAACTAAACTCCCACTCCTGAGACATATTAACATCTTACCATTTTTTACGATTTTGCTTACACACTAAAAATTAAACTTTTCCCACAAAACCTTACACTCAAGGAGCAAAACACACAGGCTAGATTTGCACAACTGTAAACACGTTGTCAGCTTCACACTATTTGCAAAACATTACACACAGTGATTTGCAAAACACTAAACCCACTTGTATACATCAGACACAGAAGTATATCATGATGTCCACTTCCTTGCAATTCCAAAGCACAGACTGTCAAATACCACACCTATGAGCCAATCTGTTAAACACAGCCCCCAGGTGCACAAACACATGATTGCTAAATTGTAGACACACCAATCAGGTTTAAGCACTATGAAAATGCAGCAGGTAGGTTCACCTGCCTTCAACCAAAATGGAAGGAGTCAGAAGAAGAGTGAGGGTGAGAGGAGGAGTACACAGAGGAGGAGGAGAAGGAGGTAGAGGAAGAGGCAGAGCCGAGCCAGAGGTCGAGGAAGACCTGAAGCAGGAGGAGAATTGTGCACAAAGAAGAAGGGGACCAAACTTATCAAATGACATTGGTGCAACACTAGTGGACCATGTTGTGAACCACGGATTGACGCTGAGGGAGGCTGGACTGAGAGTTCAGCCAAATCTTAGCAGATATACAGTGGCATCTGTCATAAGGACTTTTCGACAGGAAAACAGGTAAAAGAAGATATGTCTACAGTTTTACAGTAATCAGCCGCTTATTGTATGCACCATATCAGCACTTGTGATACCCTTCCTGTGACATTGTACAGTAAGTTACATGTATTGTTCTCTACATAGGATTGAGGGTCGGGAACGACAAGGAGGAAGGGGGCCCATATTCACGCAAGAACAAGAAAGAGAGAGAGATAATACAGTTTTTTCCAACTGCTTACACACGTTTCAAAAACTATGTCGCCTTTTTTCAAAACTCTACACACAATTCCCAAAAACTGCACACACAAAATGCAAAAATGCCTCACATCTCCTTCAAAATGTAACACTGCCATTCAAAATGCCATAAAAACACATTTCAGAATGAAGCATTTGCATCAAATGGCAAACACTACTTTCATGATAGTACATTTTGGATATACCATGTAAACACTGTTGTTCTAAATCTAAAGCTCTTTGGTCTTGCATAGGCTTATATCTACATTTCAATACAATGTTCTACAGTGAAAGTAATCTGCTGAGAGGGGTACAAGTACACTGTAAACACCAATGCAATGTAGAAACAGAAAATATGTATTAGGCCAAACATTACTGTTGTATACAGCAGCATACAACAAAACCATAAACATATGTAAACCAAAAGTATATTCTTTGGAATACAGTAAAGAACACAATTGTGTGTGGGGGTCCCTGGGGGGGCAGTCCAGGAAATGGTGGGGGGGGGGCAGTCACCAGTGCTAAGCTACGCTTCATCTCTTCTCCGGGCTGGGTCTGGCCACAATACTTCGTCCACATCACAAGATAGGTTTTCTCTTGCCAAACATCGAGGGAAGTACTGTATCTCCTAGCATGGCGTATCCAACCTTGGACAGAGGCTTTCCTCTATGTCCCCACATGCGTTCCTCCATTGCTGGAGAAGCGGCATGCGGGCATAGGGTTGGCGATCATACACTTTCCAGCGCCAGGCTGAGAAGAATTCCTCTATGGGATTTAGAAAAGGTGAATATGGGGGTAGGTACAAAACTACAAATTGTGGATGGGTGGCAAAACCAGTTTTGGACCAGAACAGCCCGGTGAAAACTAACATTGTCCCATGTAACCACAAATCTAGCAGGCTCCTGATCTGGATCAGGGACAAGCATTGTGTAAATTGCATCCAGAAAAGTGAGCATATGGCCGGTGTTGTACGGACCCAGTGTGGCATTGTGATGGAGGACCCCCGTTTTGAGTGATGGCAGCACACATAGTTATATTACCCCCCCACGCTGTCCAGGGACATTGGTAATTGCCCTCTGTCCTATTACATTTCTTCCGCGGCGCCTGGTTTTGTGAGGTTGAAGCCAACCTCATCCACATAAATACATTTACATGGGCATCCATCTCCAATACTCTCTGTAACAGACAAAATGATATACAGATGAGTAAATTTGGTATGTCTGAAGTACTGGAAGTAGTGTTGCATACATACCTCTACAAAGTCATGTCGCAGATTCTTGACTCTGTCAGAGTTTCTCTCAAATGGCACCTTGTAAAGTTGTTTCATCGTCACTTGGTGCCATTGGAGGATGCGTTGTATGGTCGACAGGCTTACAGCATTGATGTTGTTAAATATGGTGTCATTATTCAAGATATGTTCTCTTATCTCTCAAATCCTAATTGCATTGTTGGCCAAAACCATATTTTATAATTGCAGTCTCTTGTACATCTGTAAACAAGCGTCCTCGTCCTCCATGATGTCTTTGCCTTTCCACTCTGTACAAAATTCAAACACAGTATGTGTTCAGCATAGGAACTGTAAACAATGTACACAAAAATGTATTACAGCATGATAACCAACCTCATTCATTCAATGCAGTGCAGTAAATGGATGGCTTAGAGTTACAAATGTTTATGCAATACTATGCAGTCATACGTATTTTACAGTACATTACTGTAATGCTAAAATAGTCATTAGATAGTTGCATACCTGTTCTCATTTCTGAAGGTTCGAATTATGGACGCCACTGTAAATCGACTCAAGTTGGGCTGGACTCTCAGTCCAGCCTCTCTCATGGTCAAACCGTGGTTGATCACATGATCAACAAGTGTTGCCCCAATCTCATTAGAGATGGCTCTCCTTCCTTCTCTTCTTTGCCCTCGTCCTCGTCCTTGTCCTCTTCTTCCTCTTCCTCTTCCTCTTCCTCTTCCTCCTACTCCTCCTCCTCCTCTTCCAACTATTCGTCTTTGAATTTGTCCTCGTTGTTGTCCCCTGCCTCTCCCTGCTACTCCTCTTGCTCTCTGTCCATTGTTGGCATCCATTGATCAAAACAGTCCCTATACTACAGTAAAAGCAGTGATTGGTTAGTGATCAGTTAAGCAATTAGTGTTTGGCACATGTGAGGAGTGTGTGTGTGTCCTGGTGAATAAGTGTAGCATTTTTTGATTGGTTGTGTTTGGAAAAGGAAAGCAAGTCACTTCCTGTTAGGTTTTTGTGTTTTAGGTAGAGAACTGTGTGTAGTGTTTTGAAAAAAAAGTGTTTCATGCAATTGACAACTGAGTCAAAGGCTGAGAAATAGCTTATGGTTTTGGAGATTTGGTGGTGTAGTTTTGCACTTTGAGTAAGAGGTTTCAAAAATCGTGTGACATGAAAAGATTTTTGTGTGTAAGCAGTTGGAAAAAACTGTAAACATGGTTTTGGCCCCCCCCCATAATGCTATCGGGCTCAGAGAAACTACAAGCCAAACATTAATCGGTGACCATGCCATTTTCAATAATGTCCATCAGGTCTCTCCAGTCAACACTGGCACGCATCCTGAAAAAGACATCCGGTTCAAATGAAACAACTTTATCGAGTGCCTTTTGAGCGGATGTGGAGGTTTTATATTGTTCACTTTAGCACTGTGATGTTGATACTGCACACATGACTTTTTTACATTGACTGTATACTAGACCTATCCTGAACTACACAATCTTGTCTTTCACTGGATTTCAGAGAGTTTTGCAGATGGATGCTGAGGGAAATCCTTGCATGAATTCATATATATTGATGAGGCAGGGTTCAACCTCATAAAAGCAAAAGGAGAAGGCAGAAATATCATTGGCCACAGGGCTTAAAATCAATG
>JAGTTL010002117.1:0-10505 GCA_036851935.1 Coregonus suidteri | reverse complement strand
CGGCGTTACAAGCACCATGCTCTACCAATTGAGCTCATTTTGTGGTTCAAAGCTGTTCACAATTTCATGTTAATATAACAAATTACTTCTCTTCAGATGGGCGATATGAGCGGGAAGGCTACCTAACACCGAAACACTAACAGTGATAAGCTGCAACATAGCAATCGAGTCTGGAGGCTTGTGAGAAGAGATGGACTACGTTTCCTGTACAGGAAACAGTGGTGGTTCTTAATTCCCCAGCCCTAACTCAACCAAACTACAACTATTCAGTGATTCATTCTGGTACAGAGTATCTACACAAATCAACACTAATATACACTAAACATTTAGTACATGACCATTTTGTTTTATAGCGAGTCTAGGCAAAGCCCTGATCCTGCCATGGTGTTAGGGATTTGTGTCTAACCCAAAAGGCACTGCTGTGTTGGTTTGGCTGCGAGGACGATGACTTAATCACACTGATCGATGGCCTGAAACCATTTCTAATATAACCAAGAAATATGGTGTAGGCCTAAGCACTGAAAAATGTTTGAAGAGAACTCAGAAGCTTGAAGAGAACTCAGAAGTTTAAACTGCTATATACTGTAAAATAATTATGAATCTTATTTGAACTAGGATATAGGCTAGTTAACACATACCTGTTTATTAAGCTAACTATCAGGGCATACATGAGGCATGGACACATACACAATAAGTAATTGGGAAAGAGATGAAACACTATACTGACAATGGAATGAAAATTATACTATAAACAACTGAATAGATGCATGGCTTTTCAGATAGCATATGTGTATTTGATTGATGTGGGGTCAGATCTTCTCCCATAGGGCTGCAGTCTGACTATATTCATTTCTGTGTGAACTTAGGCAAAATGGGCAGGAAACTACATGTAAGAACTGACTCTCTAGTCATCTGTGCAGTAAGTAGCCTGAGGAATTACGAAATAAATCATGATAGTTTGCCATTTAATTATCTGTATCATTTACGGACGGTTGGTAGTACGATCTTCTATAGTGGATGGTAAGCGCAACAGGTGAAACTGCCCCCAGGTGGTACCAGATCTGATCCTATAGCTAAACCATCAGTAAATAAATAGCTGTCCCAAGCCATGTTCCTCCCAATAGGATCCTGCATGTGGCAGGCAAGCGGAGTCATGTTTCTCCCAATAGCAGTCTGTGGTGGCAGCCAGGTTGAGCCATGTTCCTCCCAATAGGAGTCTGTGGTGGCAGCCAGGTTGAGCCATGTTCCTCCCAATAGGAGTCTGTGGTGGCAGCCAGGTTGAGCCATGTTCCTCCCAATAGGAGTCTGTGGTGGCAGCCAGGTTGAGTCATGTTCCTCCCAATAGGAGTCTATAGTGGCAGCCAGGCTGAGCCATGTTCCTCCCAATAGGAGTCTATGGTGGCAGCCAGGTTGAGCCATGTTCCTCCCAATAGGAGTCTGTGGTGGCAGCCAGGTTGAGCCATGTTCCTCCCAATAGGAGTCTGTGGTGGCAGGCAGGAGGAGCCATGTTCCTCCCAATAGGAGTCTATAGTGGCAGCCAGGCTGAGCCATGTTCCTCCCAATAGGAGTCTATGGTGGCAGCCAGGCTGAGCCATGTTCCTCCCAATAGGAGTCTATGGTGGCAGGCAGGCTGAGCCATGTTCCTCCCAATAGCAGTCTGTGGTGTCAGGCAGGCTGAGCCATGTTCCTCCCAATAGCAGTCTGTGGTGGCAGGCAGGCTGAGCCGGGCAGCAGGTAAGCAGGCCGGGCTAGTCTCTCATCACTCTGGACACTGACATATGATGCCACTGGGTGAGCTGAAGCTGCACTCATTCATCAGGCCAATTACATTTTAAATTCTAAAGCTCAGAGCTGTCACAAAGTGAGCTTCATAGTTTCCCACTCGCGTCGATAAATCAAAACACCCGCCAGATCCAGAGCCACTGATGAGGCCTGTCCGGCGATAGCCAAGAGACTGAAAGAGCAAGAGCTGACAGGGTAACTTGTCTAAATGGTGGTTGTAGGATTGAGGATAACAGCTGTTGGTTCCACTCATCTATTCACGTTGATGGTGGATTTCAATATAAATCTATATGGCAGTATGTACATCATTGTGTGTTGAGGCTTGTTTGGCTATGTACTGGAATGCAAAACACTGACACCAACTACAGAATTTAAAAAGTAGAACATGTGGTTTACCAGGAAAGAGAGATGGAAAAAGAGAGTCATAATTGTTATGCCTGAGCTAGGTAGGTAAACAATGTAAGCATTTAAGAACATGTTAAGCGGACTAACGAAAACGTCTGATTATGTACAAGAACAAAAACATCACAGTGCATGAGGGAACAGAGGGCGTCGCACAGCATGTGTTGCATCTTCATCTAAAGAATAATTTATTCTAATGTGGATTCAGGGAAAATGGAGAACATTATAAGAGCACAAACATTATCGCTTACGCATATGGTGCGTTGCAGCCCCAAAGAGCGGGCATCCCACAGTCTGAATCACAGTCAAGGCTCCATGATCTTACACAGGCCTCTTTTTCCAGACAACAACAGCTTTTGTATTGTCTGCAGTCAGCCAGTCAGAACGTTTACAGCTATGCCTTGGTCTTTAAGGGAGGGAATAAATGGGCTTTATTTTAACATTGGCCATATGACTGATATCAGTTAGATGAGAATATTGGATTTCATATCTGGAGGTGCTTTTTTATTAGTGAATGTGAGCATATTATTGTGACTGATACATCACAAACTGTAAGTGATGTCTCCAAAAGGCAAAGTTCATCACCTCTTAGCACACAGCGTCTGCCAGTGTATTGGCCAGTCTGACAGTGTATTGGCCAGTCTGACAGTGTATTGGCCAGTCTGACAGTGTCTTGGCCAGTCTGACAGTGTCTTGGACAGTCTGACAGTGTCCTGGCCAGTCTGACAGTGTCTTGGCCAGTCTGACAGTGTATTGGCCAGTCTGACAGTGTCTTGGCCAGTCTGACAGTGTCTTGGCCAGTCTGACAGTGTCTTGGCCAGTCTGACAGTGTATTGGCCAGTCTGACATTGTCTTGGCCAGTCTGACATTGTCTTGGCCAGTCTGACAGTGTCTTGGCCAGTCTGACAGTGTATTGGCCAGTCTGACAGTGTCTTGGCCAGTCTGACAGTGTCTTGGCCAGTCTGACAGTGTATTGGCCAGTCTGACAGTGTCTTGGCCAGTCTGACAGTGTCTTGGCCAGTCTGACAGTGTCTTGGCCAGTATGACAGTGTCTTGGCCAGTCTAACAGTGTATTGGCCAGAGAGAAACTGTATAGAAGCTGTACTATACAGTATGTGGTCAATCTAGACAGCCATCCCTTCAACATGGTCTCTTTTAGTAGCTGTCCATAGTCCAAAGTGCATGATATCACCAACACATGCTTGTGGACACTGTACTATCACTACCTATTAATTATGGTAGTGGTTATAAGGTGATGACTAAGATGACTGTCATTCTGTCCATCATGTCTGGATCATGATTGACATAGAGGAAACAGGGTGGCATCATTTGACAACAGTCTGGGTCTTGTGGATGTTTAGCCTACTGTTAGCTCCGTATGAGCCCTGGGCTAAAGTGGCAGGCATTTGCAAGGCAGATGGCAGAATGTGTTTAACTTGTGCTTCCAATTAGTAACAGGAGGCTTCATTTACAGTGTGCTACAGGGCAACAATCAACTCTACTTATTTTATTAACTTCATACAGTAGCAGATCAAGTATAGAATGAACTAAAATTGTATTTCAAGCTAATAGTATCAGATATTATTACGTTTGTTGGTACTGTACTTCAGGCTGCATACTTGAGTTGTTTCCTGGTTTCGTTCAGAGTTACTCAACTTTAATCATTTTTTCGCTAATGTTCTTGCCCCTGTGGTCAAAGATATGTTGGAAAAACAAGACTGCAGTTACAGAAAGGTTATCTGAGGTTCTTATAATCCTACTTCCTTCTTTCATCTGAACCCTGGAAGCTAGATATCACAACTGACCTCTCTTTCGCCACCAAAACATCCTCATTCATTAAAAGTCCAATGCAGCCATTTTATCTCAATGTCACCAGGAAGGCCAAAACTCTATCCCACCACAACAGGCTGAAATTTCAGGCGGTCTATTGAAACAGCTCTTACATTAAAAGGGCATTATCATAATTTTCACAATTTCACAGTATTATTCCAACCTCATAATGTGGAAATACTGTATATATAAACACAGGAAAATCACGGGCCTCCAACAGCACCCTAACACATAAAGGCAGAATCTCCTACCAACTGAAATAGGACTTGTGGAGTTATGGAAATGGTAATGGTGTATTATAGCCAGTATGTCCCGAACAATGACTATAAGTCACTTTTACACCACCTAATTAAGCCTCCTATGAATTCCTTAAGCATTTATATACAGTACTCTAAATCAAACGTCACCGGTCGACAGTACCTTAGCTCTGACTAGAGCGGAAGCGGAGGCGATGGGACTATTTTTTATGGAATTTATGGAGCCAGGAGAATGCAAGGCGGCGTTGCTGGAGACAATCCTATGGAGGGGAGTATGTGAAAGTGTATGCAAATGAACCATCTGGATTGTTTGAACTGCCTGGGTGTTGGGGAATAAGAGGTCTCTGCTCCGGAGCACAATCTACTGCATCACTTGTCACCCCTTGTATGTTCTATAGAAATAAGACCAATTTGAGTCCCAAATGGCACCCTACGCACTACTTTTGACCAGAGCCCCATAGGGAATAGGGTGCCATTTGGGATATATACTATGTCCATATACAGTAGAGCTGATACTCTGTAATGAACTCCAGAGGTTGATGTAGTTAATTTGACAGTTATATTTGAAATTGATGAACAAATACTGGAAATGGAATTAGAACTGATGATACTGTATGGATTTCCATCACGTTTGCTAGGTGCCATGCTGTCACTGCAGTAAGAATATTGTGGTAGGCTGATGAGTCAAAATCTGTTGCATAATGTTTAAATCCCAGTCTTATAGACCTGTAATACATATTACAGCACATTATTAATAAATCTAGAAGGTAATAATCTTTGTCAGTAGTTCCGATGTGGATGTGGTGGAGGAGTCAGGCGCAGGACACAGAGGATACGTCCAAAATACTTTAATAGTCCAAAGAGCAACAAACAAAACACGACCTCGAAAACAGACGGAGGCGAGGCAATTACGCAAACACGCGTAAACAATAATTCCAAACATAGACAGAGTGCAGACACGCAGCTCTGCACGACAGGCAGAAAATAACAACACACAATCAGACTAATGCAAAACAAGGAACTTATAAGACAAGTAATCAACACACAAATGGACACAGGTGTAAAAGACAGACAAAAGCAATCACACTATGAAACATAGAGCGGTGGCAGCTAGTACTCCGGGGACGGCGAACGCCGAAGCCTGCCCGAACCAGGAGGAGGAGCAGTCTCGGCAGAATCCGTGACAGTACCCCCCCTTGACGCGCGGCTCCAGCCGTGCGCCAACCCCGGCCTCGGGGACGGCCAGGAGGACGCGGACCCGGGCGCGTGGGATGCCCACGGTGGAACTCAGTCAGGAGGGATGGATCGAGGATGTCCCTCCTGGGCACCCAGCACCGTTCCTCCGGACCGTACCCCTCCCACTCCACGAGATACTGGAGACCACTCATCCGGCGCCTCGAGTCCAAGATGGTCCGGACTCTGTACGCCGGGGCCCCCTCGATGTCCAAAGGGGGCGGAGGGGTCTCTCCTATCTCATCTTCTTGGAGTGGGCCAGCTACCACCGGCCTGAGAAGAGACACATGGAACGAGGGGTTAATATTTTTGTACTCTATAGGCAGTTGTAACCTGTAACACACCTCGTTCAATCTTCTCAGGACTTTGAAGGGCCCCACAAACCGCCGACCCAGCTTCCGGCAGGGCAGGCGGAGGGGCAGGTTTCGAGTCGAGAGCCAGACTCGATCTCCCGGTGCGTACACCGGTCCCTCACTGCGATGGCGATCGGCGCTCGCCTTTTGTTGACGGATGGCACGCTGCAGATGGACATGGGCAGCGTCCCACGTCTCCTCCGAGCGCCGAATCCACTCGTCCACCGCAGGGGCCTCGATCTGGCTCTCGTGCCATGGTGCCAGGACCGGCTGATAACCTAAAAAACACACTGGAAAGGTGTTAAATTGGTGGAGGAGTGGCGGAGAGAGTTCTGGGCCATCTCTGCCCAGGGGATGTACCTAGACCACTCCTCCGGCCGGTCCCGGCAATAGGACCTCAAAAAAACTACCCACATCCTGGTTGACACGTTCCACCTGCCCATTGCTCTCTGGGTGGTACCCCGAGGTAAGGCTTACCGAGACCCCCCCAATCGTTCCATGAACGCCCCCCAAACTCTGGAGGTGAACTGGGGACCTCGGTCAGACACAATATCCTCGGGGACCCCATAGTGCCGGAACACATGGGTAAATAGGGCCTCAGCGGTTTGTAGGGCAGTAGGGAGACCCGGCATTGGAAGGAGATGACAGGCCTTGGAAAACCGATCCACAACGACCAAAATGGTGGTATTCCCCTGGGAGGGGGGTAGGTCAGTTACAAAATCCACCGATAGGTGGGACCATGGTCGTTGTGGAACGGGCAGGGGATGTAACTTACCCCTGGGCAAATGTCTAGGCGCCTTACACTGGGCACACACCGAGCAGGAGGAGACATAAACCCTCACATCCTTAGCTAACATTGGCCACCAGTATTTCATGCTAAGACAGTGCACGGTCCAGCCAATACCTGGATGTCCAGAGGAGGGTGATGTATGAGCCCAATAAATAAGACGATCACGAACCTCGAGCGGAACGTACGTGCGCCCCACAGGACACTCGGGGGGAGTAGGGTCGGTACGCAGTGCCCGCTCGATTTCCGCATCGACCTCCCATACCACCGGAGCCACCAAACAAGACTCCGGCAGTATGGAAGTAGGCTCGTTGGACCTCTCCTCTGTGTCATACCGCCGGGACAGGGCGTCTGCCTTACCATTCTGGGACCCTGGGATGTATGTGATCTTAAAAACAAACCGGGTTAGGAACATGTTCCACCTAGCCTGACGAGGGTTCAATCTCCTAGCTGCCCGGATGTACTCCAGGAAACGGTGATCAGTCAGAATGAGGAAAGGGTGTTGAGCCCCCTCAAGCCAATGCCTCCACACCTTTAGGGCCTGGACTACGGCTAACAGCTCCCTGTCCCCAACGTCATAGTTGCGCTCCGCCGAGCTGAGCTTCTTGGAGTAGAACGCACAGGGGCGGAGTTTAGGTGGCGTGCCGGACCGTTGTGACAGGACTGCCCCAATACCGGTCTCGGACGCGTCTACCTCTACTTGGAAGTGTAAAGAGGGATCCGGATGCGCCAGCACCGGGGCCGAGGTGAACAGGTTCTTCAGTTTGACAAATGCCCTGTCCGTCTCAGCCGACCACTGCAAACGAACCGGACCCCCCTTTAGCAGGGACGTAATGGGAGCTGCAACTTGTCCAAAACCCAGAATAAACCTCCGGTAGTAATTAGCAAAACCCAAGAACTGCTGCACAGTGGTTGGAGTTTGCCAATTACGCACGGCCGATACACGGTCTGTGGCGCTACCTCTATCTCCACACCAGACGCGGACAACCGATAACCCAAAAAGGAGACGGACTCCTGGAAGAACAGGCATTTCTCTGCCTTGACATACAAGTCATGCTCCAACAGTCTTCTCAACACTCGGTGCACCAGGGCTACATGCTCGGCTCGTGTAGAAGAGTACACTAGGATGTCGTCGATGTACACTACTACACCCTGCCCATGCATGTCCCGGAAAATCTCGTCAACAAAGGATTGGAAGACTGAAGGAGCATTCATTAACCCGTTATGGCATGACGAGATACTCGTAATGACCCGAGGTGGTGCTAAATGCTGTTTTCCATTCATCCCCCTCCCTAATGCGCACCAGATTGTACGCGCTCCTGAGATCCAACTTTGTGAAGAACTGCGCTCCGCGTAACGATTCCGTCATAGTCGCAATCAGTGGAAGTGGGTAACTGTACTTAACTGTGATCTGATTGAGACTACGGTAATCAATACACGGGCGCAATCCCCCGTCCTTCTTCTTCACAAAGAAGAAACTCGAGGAAACCGGGGAAGTGGAGGACCGTATGTATCCCTGTGCCAAGGACTCGGCTATGTAAGTCTCCATAGCCGCTGTCTCCTCTTGAGACAGGGGATACACACGACTTCGTGGAAGAGCCGCTCCTGTTTGGAGATTTATCGCACAGTCCCCCTGTCTATGAGGAGGTAGCCGTGTTGCCCTCGATTTGCTGAACACAAGTGCTAAGTCCTCATACTCAGGGGGAATGCGCAGTGCGGGCACTTGGTTCGGACTCTCTACCGAGGTCGCCCCTACGGAAACACCTAGACATCTCCCTACACACTGGGCAGACCACTCCATAAGAGCCCTCTGTTGCCACGCAATGGTAGGATCATGGGTGCTTAACCAGGGAAGCCCCAACACCACGGGGTACGCAGGAGAGTCAATCAGATAAAACTGAATGATCTCCTCATGACCCCCCTGCGTCGTCATCGTCAGTGGTGCTGTGACCTCCCTGATCAGGCCCGACCCCAACGGCCGGCTGTCTAAGGCGTGGACAGGAAATGGAGCTTCTACCGGCCGAAGGGGAATTCCTAACCTACAACAAAATGCCCGATCAATAAAGTTCCCAGCTGCGCCTGAATCTACTAGCGCCTTATGCTGGGAATGAGGTGCCACCTGTGGAAATCTCACAGGAATACTCATGTGACCAACAGAAAGCTCTGGGTAAGTGGGGCGCCTACTCACCTGAAATGACTCCCCAGTGCGTGACCTGTTGTCCCCTCTCCCAGGAGACCCTCCCCAGCACCTGGCCGCGGTGTGTCCTCCACGACCACAGTTGGTGCAGGGGATGGCCCCCCTCGGGTTCTCTTTCCTCCTCTCTCTAGCGCCAGCACCCCCGAGCTCCATGGGAATCGGCTCGGAGGTGCTGGAGGGTGGAATGGACGACCCCCACTCGGGACGTCCGCGGGTAGCCAGCAGGGTGTCTAGACGGATGGAAATGTCCACCAACTGGTCGAACGACAGGTTGGTGTCCCCCTGCAGGCCAGCTCACGACGAACGTCCTCTCGTAGGCTACACCGGTAGTGGTCGATGAGGGCCCTCTCATTCCACCCCGCATCCGCCGCTAGCGTCCGGAAACTCCAGTGCGAACTCCTGTGCGCTCCTCTTCCCCTGTCGGAGGTGGAACAGACGCTCTCCCGCCGCTTTCCCCTCAGGTGGATGATCGAAGACAGCCCTGAAGCGGCGGGAGAACTCCGCGTAGGTGATGGTAGCGGCGTCTATTCCCCTCCATTCGGCGTTGGCCCACTCCAACGCCTTGCCGGATAGACAGGAGATGAGGGCGGAGACGCTCTCGTATCCCGAGGGCGCCGGGTGTATGGTGGCCAGGTAGAGTTCCACCTGCAGGAGAAATCCCTGACACCCGGCTGCAGAACCTTCATATGCCCTCGGGAGCGAGAGCCGAATGCCACTGGGTTCCGGTGCTGAGAGAGGAGGACTGGCCGTTGGTGATGGGATGGTGTAAGAGTGCGTAGGCACCTCTCGAGTCACCAACCGGCGCAGAGTGTTGGACACCTCGTCCATGGCGGCCCCAAGTTGCCGGATCATGGTGTCTTGGTAGCTGATCCGGTCTTCCAGGGATTCGGGTGCCGCCGCTGTTCCTGCTGACTCCATAGTTTAGGGTGTGTTGTTCTGTCAGTAGTTCCGATGTGGATGTGGTGGAGGAGTCAGGCGCAGGACACAGAGGATACGTCCAAAAGACTTTAATAGTCCAAAGAGCAACAAACAAAACACGACCTCGAAAACAGACGGAGGCGAGGCAATTACGCAAACACGCGTAAACAATAATTCCAAACATAGACAGAGTGCAGACACGCAGCTCTGCACGACAGGCAGAAAATACAACACACAATCAGACTAATGCAAAACAAGGAACTTATAAGACAAGTAATCAACACACAAATGGACACAGGTGTAAAAGACAGACAAAAGCAATCACACTACGAAACATAGAGCGGTGACAGCTAGTACTCCGGGGACGGCGAACGCCGAAGCCTGCCCGAACCAGGAGGAGGAGCAGTCTCGGCAGAATCCGTGACAATCTTGATGACACATAAAAATGAAACGCTGCAATGGCAACATCATGTATTCTCATAGCATACAGTATTGCGAAACATGTAAGTGGAAAATCTCATGTTGCTAGTAGTATACACTTGCAGGTAACTTAGTGGTTAAGAGCGTTGTGCCAGTAACCGAAAGGTCACTGGTTCTAATCCCGAGCTGACTAGGTGAAAAATATGTTGATGTGCCCTTGAGCAAGGCACTTAACCCTAATTGCTCTGGATAAGAGCGTCTGCTAAATGTCTAAAATGTAAATAAAACAATTATCTTATGAGATGAACTTCACACTCTAATGGAGC
>JAGTTL010002116.1:7500-10505 GCA_036851935.1 Coregonus suidteri | reverse complement strand
CTATAGTACCAGTCTGTAACCCTAACCCTAATATATAGTACCAGTCTGTCCTGCATGGTGAGAAACACCCAGCCTAATCTATAGTACCAGTCTGTCCTGCATGGTGAGACTATAACACCCAGCCCTAATCTATAGCACCAGTCTGTAACCCTAACCCTAATCTATAGTACCAGTCTGTAACCCTAACACCTAAACCAGTCTGTAACCCTAACCCTAATCTATAGCACCAGTCTGTCCTGCATGGTGAGACTATAACACCCAGCCCTAATCTATAGTACCAGTCTGTAACCCTAACCCTAATCTATAGTACCAGTCTGTCCTGCATGGTGAGACTATAACACCCAGCCCTAATCTATAGTACCAGTCTGTCCTGCATGGTGAGACTATAACACCCAGCCCTAATCTATAGTACCAGTCTGTCCTGCATGGTGAGACTATAACACCCAGCCCTAATCTATAGTACCAGTCTGTCCTGCATGGTGAGACCATAACACCCAGCCCTAATCTATAGTACCAGTCTGTCCTGCATGGTGAGACTATAACACCCAGCCCTAATCTATAGTACCAGTCTGTAACCCTAAACACCCAGCCCTAATCTATAGTACCAGTCTGTCCTGCATGGTGAGACTATAACACCCAGCCCTAATCTATAGTACCAGTCTGTAACCCTAACCCTAATCTATAGTACCAGTCTGTAACCCTAACCCTAATCTATAGTACCAGTCTGTAACCCTAACCCTAATCTATAGCACCAGTCTGTAACCCTAACCCTAATCTATAGCACCAGTCTGTAACCCTAACCCTAATCTATAGTACCAGTCTGTAACCCTAACCCTAATCTATAGTACCAGTCTGTAACCCTAACCCTAATCTATAGTACCAGTCTGTAACCCTAACCCTAATCTATAGTACCAGTCTGTCCTGCATGGTGAGACTATAACACCCAGCCCTAATCTATAGCACCAGTCTGTCCTGCATGGTGAGACCATAACACCCAGCCCTAATCTATAGTACCAGTCTGTAACCCTAACCCTAATCTATAGTACCAGTCTGTAACCTAACCCTAATCTATAGTACCAGTCTGTAACCCTATAACCTAATCTATAGTACACCAGTCTGTAACCCTAACCCTAATCTATAGTACCAGTCTGTAACCCTAACCCTAATCTATAGTACCAGTCTGTAACCCTAACCCTAATCTATAGTACCAGTCTGTAACCCTAACCCTAATCTATAGTACCAGTCTGTCCTGCATGGTGAGACTATAACACCCAGCCCTAATCTATAGTACCAGTCTGTAACCCTAACCCTAATCTATAGTACCAGTCTGTCCTGCATGCTGAGACTATAACACCCAGCCCTAATCTATAGTACCAGTCTGTATAGTACCAGTCCCAACCCTAATAATCTATAGTACCAGTCTGTCCTGCATGGTGAGACTATAACACCCAGCCCTAATCTATAGTACCAGTCTGTCCTGCATGGTGAGACCATAACACCCAGCCCTAATCTATAGTACCCGTCTGTCCTGCATGGTGAGACTATAACACCCAGCCCTAATCTATAGCACCAGTCTGTCCTGCATGGTGAGACTATAACACCCAGCCCTAATCTATAGCACCAGTCTGTCCTGCATGGTGAGACTATAACACCCAGCCCTAATCTATAGTACCAGTCTGTCCTGCATGGTGAGACTATAACACCCAGCCCTAATCTATAGCACCAGTCTGTCCTGCATGGTGAGACCATAACACCCAGCCCTAATCTATAGTACCAGTCTGTAACCCTAACCCTAATCTATAGTACCAGTCTGTAACCCTAACCCTAATCTATAGTACCAGTCTGTAACCCTAACCCTAATCTATAGTACCAGTCTGTAACCCTAACCCTAATCTATAGTACCAGTCTGTAACCCTAACCCTAATCTATAGTACCAGTCTGTAACCCTAACCCTAATCTATAGCACCAGTCTGTAACCCTAACCCTAATCTATAGCACCAGTCTGTAACCCTAACCCTAATCTATAGTACCAGTCTGTAACCCTAACCCTAATCTATAGTACCAGTCTGTAACCCTAACCCTAATCTATAGTACCAGTCTGTAACCCTAACCCTAATCTATAGCACCAGTCTGTAACCCTAACCCTAATCTATAGTTCCCGTCTGTCCTGCATGGTGAGACCATAACACCCAGCCCTAATCTATAGTACCAGTCTGTAACCCTAACCCTACCCCTAATCTATAGTACCAGTCTGTAACCCTAACCCTAATCTATAGTACCAGTCTGTAACCCTAACCCTAATCTATAGCACCAGTCTGTCCTGCATGGTGAGACTATAACACCCAGCCCTAATCTATAGTACCAGTCTGTAACCCTAACCCTAATCTATAGTACCAGTCTGTAACCCTAGCCCTAATCTATAGTACCAGTCTGTCCTGCATGGTGAGACTATAACACCCAGCCCTAATCTATAGCACCAGTCTGTAACCCTAACCCTAATCTATAGTACCACCAGTCTGTAACCCTAACCCTAATCTATAGTACCAGTCTGTAACCCTAACCCTAATCTATAGCACCAGTCTGTCCTGCATGGTGAGACTCTAACACCCAGCCCTAATCTATAGTACCAGTCTGTAACCCTAACCCATAACCCTCTATATAGTACCAGTCTGTCCTGCATGGTGAGACCATAACACCCAGCCCTAATCTATAGTACCAGTCTGTAACCCTAACCCTAATCTATAGTACCAGTCTGTAACCCTAACCCTAATCTATAGTACCAGTCTGTAACCCTAACCCTAATCTATAGCACCAGTCTGTCCTGCATGGTGAGACTCTAACACCCAGCCCTAATCTATAGTACCAGTCTGTAACCCTAACCCTAATCTATAGTACCAGTCTGTCCTGCATGGTGAGACTATAACACCCAGCCCTAATCTATAGTACCAGTATGTAACCCTAACCCTAATCTATAGTACCAGTCTGTAACCCTAACCCTAATCTAT
>JAGTTL010002116.1:0-2500 GCA_036851935.1 Coregonus suidteri | reverse complement strand
AGGGTCGTTGTCCTGTTGGAAGGTGAACCTTCGCCCCAGTCTGAGGTCCTGAGCACTCTGGAGCAGGTTTTCATCAAGTAGCACTCTGTACTTTGCTCCGTTCATCTTTCCCTCGATACTGATTAGTCTCCTAGTCCCTGCTGCTGAAAAACATCCCCACAGCATGATGCTGCCACCACCATGCTTCACCGTAGAGATTGTGCCAGATTTCCTCCAGACGTGACGTTTGACATTCAGGCCCAAGAGTTCAATCTTGGGTTCATCAGACCAGAGAATCTTGTTTCTCATGGTCAGAGAGTCTATAGGTGCCTTTTGACAAACTCCAAGCGCGCTGTCATGTGCCTTTTTCTGAGGAGTGGCTTCCGTCTGGCCACTCTACCATAAAGGCCTGATTGATGGAGTGCTGCAGATATGGTTGTCCTTCTGGAAGGTTCTCCCATCTCCACAGAGGAACTCTGGAGCTCAGTCAGAGTGACCATCGGGTTCTTGGTCACCTCCCTGATCAAGGCCCTTCTCCCCCGATTGCTCAGTTTGGCCAGCGGCCAGCTCTAGGAAGAGTTGTGGTGGTTCCAAACTTCTTCCATTTAAGAATGATGGAGGCCACTGTGTTCTTGGGGACCTTCAATGCTGCAGAAATGTTCTGGTACCTTTCCCCAGATCTGTGCCTCGACACAATCCTGTCTCGGCGCTCTACGGAAAATACCTTCGACCTCATGGCTTGGTTTTTGCTCTGACATGCACTGTCAACTATGGGACCTTATATAGACAGGTGTATACCTTTCCAAATCATGTCCAATTAATTGAATTTACCACAGGTGGACTCCAATCAAGTTGTAGAAACATCTCAAGGATGATCAATGGAAACAAGATGCACCTGAGCTCAATTTTGAGTCTCACAGCAAAGGGTCTGAATACTTATGTAACTAAGGTATTTCAGTTTTTTATTTTAAATACATTTGCAAACATTTCAGAAAACCTATTTTCGCTTTGTCTTTATGGGTATTGTGTGCAGATTGATGAGGGAAAAAATGTATTTAACCATTTTAGAATAAGGCTGGAACGTAAAACAAATGTGGAAAAAGTCAAGGGGTCTACAGTGAGGGAAAAAAGTATTTGATCCCCTGCTGATTTTGTACGTTCGCCCACTGAAAAAGACATGATCAGTCTATAATTTTAATTGTAGTGTCACATTCGTTCATGAACGGGTCAGACCAAGGCGCAGCGTGATATGCATACATGTTTATTTGACTCATAAACACAACGATAAAACAACAAATGAAACGTGAAGTCCAAGGTACACAAACAACATACCTAACACAGAACAAGATCCCACAACCCACTAGTGCCAATAGGCTGCCTAAGTATGGTCCCCAATCAGAGACAACGAGCTACAGCTGCCTCTGATTGGGAACCACACCGGCCAACATAGAAATACACATAATAGAACACCAAAATAGAAATACCCAACATAGAACATACACACCCTGACTCAACATTTAAGCGTCCCCTGAGTCAGGGCGTGACAGGTAGGTTTATTTGAACAGTGAGAGACAGAATAACAACAACAAAATCCAGAAAAACGCATGTCAAAAATGTTATAAATTGATTTGCATTTTAATTAGGGAAATAAGTATTTGACCCCACTGCAAAACATGACTTAGTACTTGGTGGCAAAACCTTTGTTGGCAATCACAGATGTCAGACGTTTCTTGTAGTTGGCCACCAGGTTTGCACATATCTCAGGAGGGATTTTGTCCGACTCCTCTTTGCAGATCTTCTCCAAGTCATTAAGGTTTTGAGGCTGACGTTTGGCAACTCGAACCTTCAGCTCCCTCCACATATTTTCTATGGGATTAAGGTCTGGAGACTGGCTAGGCCACTCCAGGACCTTAATGTGCTTCTTCTTGAGCCACTCCTTTGTTGCCTTGGCCGTGTGTTTTGGGTCATTGTCATGCTGGAATACTCATCCACGACCCATTTTCAATGCCCTGGCTGAGGGAAGGAGGTTCTCACCCAAGATTTGACGGTACATGGCCCCGTCCATCGTCCCTTTGATGCGGTGAAGTTGTCCTGTCCCCTTAGCAGAAAAACACCCCCAAAGCATAATGTTTCCACCTCCATGTTTGACGGTGGGGATCGTGTTCTTAGGGTCATAGGCAGTATTCCTCCTCCTCCAAACACGGCGAGTTGAGTTGATGCCCACCGTCAAACATGGAGGTGGAAACATTATGCTTTGGGGGTGTTTTTCTGCTCAATTTTGGTCTCATCTGATCACAACACTTTCATCCAGTTCTCCTCTGAATCATTCAGATGTTAATTGGCAAACTTCAGACGGGCCTGTATATGTGCTTTCTTGAACAGGGGGACCTTGCGGGCGCTGCAGGATTTCAGTCCTTCACGGCGTTGTGTGTTACCAATTGTTTTCTTGGTGACTATGGTCCCAGCTGCCTTGAGATCATTGACAAGATCCTCCCGTGTAGTTTTTTTTTATTTTATTTTT
>JAGTTL010002115.1:0-10511 GCA_036851935.1 Coregonus suidteri | reverse complement strand
TTTTCCAAATCATGTGTGATGTGAACAATGATGTGCTGAATCTGTGATTTAGGGCATTTTTTGATTATGTAAGCATTAGAATAAGCTGCCTCAATATTTGCAGCCATAGGTGCTAATATCTCTAAGAGCGAAAGGTTTTACATCAATGATATCTACTTTGCGGTTGAAAAATGATTGCCCCGTCTCCTAAATTGTTTTAGTGGTTCCATTTGTGTATTTGACCACTAGGTGGAGACATTGACCACAGTACCGCTCACCCTGAGGACCAACCTGTATAGTCCACCACACCCTCTCTCATTAGCACCACCAGCTGAAGAGAGTTTTCTCCCTAATAGTCTTTCCCATGCCCTATATGAACTTGTCCATTCCCTTTGTGTGATTATTCTGATGAAGGCCGAAACTTTCATCTTCTGACCTTGCTTAAATAAAACAAATCATTTGTAATGGTGAGCGAGCGTTGGCCATTTCCTTTTCAATGATGATTTAATTTTGGGTTTGGACCTCGACTCGCGTTGGTTGAGCACCCTCCCCTTCTTTACAGCCTACACATCAGGAAATATATTGAGACAAATTACAGACAGTAACCTACAAGTAGCAAAATAGAACTCAATTGATTGAACATGAAATGTATTTCAATATGATTTAAATAGGACTATAGCATACAGTTTATTTTGTAATGCATTAACGCAGTCATCTTGGTTTTAATTTGATATTAATGTTTTAATAACGATCGTTTTGGAAAACACCTCTGTTACGTATTCCCTGCCGGTGACTGTTATCAGTATCTCAACCCCACACTGCAGTCCCAATCCCCCATAACAGGAGCCTGAGAGTCTAGGGGGAACCATAAACCTGCCTCTTAAACCCTCCCTGACCTGTGTGACCTGTGCCCTGATAGGTTGCTAGGGAAGTTACTAGGGGGCCGGACATCTTTCCATCCTTTTGACTCTGCAGGTCACACAATACTGTCAGTCTCCCTCAAGCAGTGGCAGAGAGTAACATCTCTGTCTCTACAATACTGTCAGTCTCCCTCAAGCAGTTTCAGAGAGTAACATCTCTGTCTCTACAATACTGTCAGTCTCCCTCAAGCAGTGACAGAGAAGCATTTCACAAGCATTTTGCTACACCTGCAATAACATCTGCTAAATATGTGTATGTGACCAATAAAATTAGATTTGATTTCTCTCTCTGCCCATCAACAACTGGACTCAACAACATCTTCCTGGACTTGTGGGATGGTGTGTGTTCACCAAGAGAGTTGTGTGATGTGTTTATTGTCCTTCGTAGTTAGTTGTGGATTCATTACCTCTGTGTCTCCTGTTTCAGAACCACTACCATTCCATTATCTTTCCCACTTTCCATCCCCATGTTCATCTTCCTCAGTGTGTTTAAATAAAGTTCCTGTGTGTTTTAACTCCTGGGCTGCTTTATTCCCCTCTAACCGGGGACGGAGTCAGTGAGTCACAAACCAGTTAAATACGTAGGGCTGGGTCGCTCTCTTTCAAGCTCTGAGATTTAATGATGCTCCAACAAAGGTTCTAACGATGAACTTAAAATGCTTTGAGAAACCGGTCCCTGGATAAGACCTTCTGCTAAATGACTAAAATGTTGAATGTAAATGTTTGACATACAGATCTCATGTTACTGTATTGAATTGTTAGTATTAAATATTAAAAAATGTATGTCACAAATGTATCATTTTTACAGTTCTTTACTAAAATTGTAGTTCTTTGTTACATTTGACTGCGTAAAAAAACCTAGCAGTACTACTTATTTCTCTGAGAGTGAGGCAGATATATTATTACTGTGTAAAACCTAGCAGTACTACTTATTTCTCTGAGAGTGAGGCAGATATATATTATATTACTGTGTAAAACCCTAGCAGTACTACTTATTTCTCTGAGAGTGAGGCAGATTTATATTATTACTGTGTAAAAATCTAACAGTACTACTTATTTCTCTGAGAGTGAGGCAGATATATATTATGTAGCATTTTGTAAAAAAAGCATGATTATCCAATCCCTTACTAGTTTTGTATATTATTACTGTGTATATTATTTCTGAAATGAGTTAGATATTACTGTACTGTCGGAGCTAGAGTAGCACACTTATTTCACTACACCCGCTATAACATCTGCTAAAACATCTGCTAACTAAGATTTTATTGATTTTAAAAAACATGATTATTTATCTCTCTGAAATGAAACCATCAAGTGATAGATTTTAAACAAATACATGTCTGTCATTGAACAACCCCATGCCATGATTAGATAGTGAAAAAACACACCAATCTCTTTCTTTAATTTCTTTAAACAATAAAATAAAATTGACCAACATTCCTGAAAATGGATATATAGCGTTTTGGAATTAAACTTGTTTCCCCATCTGAGCTCAGAGTAGATGAGAGATGTAATGTTTGTCTCTGTTGTGTTGAAGCCTAATCAAGAAGGAGAGACCAGCCTCCCCTGTACCCAGCTGTGTGTCCATGAAGAGTGACTCGTCTATGGCTCACCCTCTATACTTCAGAGAGGGAGACTTTTCTAGTGAACAAAGGTAAGAAGAACTCATGGGTCATGGTCAGTGAGTTTAACAACACTGTCTCTAGTCATTTCTCCTCTCCCATTTTACCATTTCTTTTTATTGTTTTCATAATCCATAGGCAAATACTTTTTTCAATTTTCATAGTCCTGAAACAATATTAAACTAACACAACATTCCCTCCCTGTGTGTGTGTGTGTGTGTGTGTGTGTGTGTGTGTGTGTGTGTGTGTGTGTGTGTGTGTGTGTGTGTGTGTGTGTGTGTGTGTGTGTGTGTGTGTGTGTGTGTGTGTGCACTCCCTGGATGAGGAGATGTAATCTCATGTGTTGTCCACAGAAACCAACAGGAGAGATCAGAGTCAGAGATGCTCAGTGGTCAGTCTTCCCAGAGTTAATCAAACAGACCTGGCCTCCATATTCAGTGTATGTGGTCCTGTTATGTACATTTGTTTTTGTTTACCTCAAGTAAAGTTGATCTGTCAATCATTCATTCATGTGTTAATGAGAAAGCATTTAGTCTCTTGCTTAACTTATTTACTTGATTTATTTCAGTTGCTTGAAGAGAATATTATGACATTTGTGAAGAATGAGCTGAAGATGTTCAAGAGGATTCTTAGTCCAGAACTCCCAGAAGGCTTTGAGAGTCAGAAGCAGGATAAGGAAGTGGTGGATGCTGAAGATGAGAAGCAGGAGAGCAGTGCCAGAGAGGGGGCTCTGAAGATCACACTGCACGTCCTGAGGAAAATGAACCAGAAGGAGCTTGCTGACACACTTGAGAAAAGTAAGAGCTGTCTGCCTCATGTTGAATGCTGTTTTAGAACAAACATTTAAAAGCTGTAGCTAAAGTACAGCTAAAGTAGCTGTGTAACTAAATGATATTGTAGCAGCCTTAACACAACACCTAGTGACCTCATCAAGTAGCAGCAGGGATGTGTTGTGTTGATTAATTTAGAGAGAGAGAGAGAGAGAGAGAGAGAGAGAGAGAGAGAGAGAGAGAGAGAGAGAGAGAGCTCAAGACATTGTTCCTGCATTTTTTACAAGATATATAGATGGCAGGGACATATACAGGATGCTACCCTCCACAACATAACCTTCATTCCAAACCAAAACTCCAAACCTACAACCTGATTTTGGACGGAATTACCTGGAAAGTTTTCTACTACCAAGGATTACTATTCTCAAACTATACAGCAAATGCTCTGGCAAACAAACAGAAACCTGAAAACACCATCCAACCTGGAACTGAGTGAGTAATGTTTAGTATGAAGCTATTTTTCACTTTCAAAAACCAAGAAGAAAAATACATTACAATGATATATTTTATTTTATAAGGACTGAATGCTAAGGCTACCAAGCTTAAGCTTACTTGACAAAGAGATACAATTTCAATTAGCACTGACGTGTGAAGTGAGAGGTGTCAAAGCCCCTGAGCCCAACAATGGCAGGAGAGTCGTACAGTCTACCCCAACCAAATGGAGAGGCCTTAGAAGCACCCCCCCACTGTTCAGAGGTCATTAAAATACAGTACCCTCTGAATGTAAAAAACGACAAGACACGAAAAGAGTACAAATTGAAACTTCTTTTGGGGAAGCAGGAGACACTTTTTGCTGATTTGTATAAAAATGGGAACATAAGCAACCTTATCTTCCACACAGACCATCCCCTGGCATGGCACAGTGCTATACTAGCACACTACCCCTCTGTTAAGAGGGGGGGTGTTAGCGACGGGTGGAAACTCAGGATACTGGACAACGAGGACTCTGAGTCGTCTAATATTAATCTCTATAAATCTGGAACCGTTTTGGTTCAAGGCAACACCAAACAGTTCCAGCTGGACTTTCACCTAATCAAAGAAATAGCTCAGCAGGAGAAGCTCTCCCTTGAGAAAGATACCCCTACCCCGAGCGGGTCAGACCAGACCTCTTCATTAAATAACCCCACAGAGCAACCCCAAGCAGAAAGTCAACTTCCCAGCACAGAGTACTACTCCCTCATTGAAATGAAGGATAAATTCACCCAGCTGGAGGTAAGGCAGGTGGAGCTGGAACAGCAGGTGAACACACTCCAGTCAGCACAGACCCAGACAACAGTCCAGCACAACAACACCCCCTTAACTAGACCTGGAGAGCTGCAGAGGGTAGAGAGAGACATGTCTGCACTCTGGACTGTGGTGAGACAACATCAACAGGAGAAAGAGCAGGAGCAGGAGAAGAACAGAGCACTAGAGGAGAGGATCAGAGTGCTGGAGGAGAAGGTGAGAACGATGACGGGTGACATAGAACAACCCATTAGAGAGCTGGCCACCCCCGCAGAGAAGCCAGCAGAACAGCCCACCTCAGATCCTGGCCAAAGTCTCGACACCGCAGCAGAACAGTACACCCTAGACCCTGACCATAGCCTCGACATCACACACAGACAAACAAATGAAGAACCCCAAGCCCAGGGGATCCCAACCCCTCTGAGCAACCCCCCAGTCAGACACCCTGATAGCCCTCATGACGACCCCCCCACACCCACTGAGGACATACACAAGCCACAGATTGTACTCCTTATGGACTCAAACGGGAAATACATACAAGAAAATAAACTTTTTCCAAAACACACAGTGTCTAAACTCTGGTGTCCAAACACCCAGCGCGCCCTAGACCTTCTGTCTGAGGACCGACTAGGATCACCCAGCCACATAATAATACACACAGGCACAAACGACCTGAGAACACAGCAGGAAAGGGTGGCCACATCACTCAAGGGAGTGATAGAAAAAGCTTCTTCTACTTTCCCCAACGCACAAGTGGTTATCTCAACCCTGTTACCACGAAAAGACTTCCACCCTGCTACCATACAGCGGGTAAACGCAAGTATTTCCCGTGACTGTGCATCAAAACCAAATGTCTACCTGGCCCACCACTCCACCCTGGACGTGAACAGCCTTTATGACCAGGTCCACCTATACAAGGCAGCAGTGCCCACCTTCGCCCGGACCCTAAAGGATATCGCCCTCAACCGCAGACCCAACACCTCACACAGGAGCAACAGATCAACAGACACCCCGCCCAGACCAGCGAGACACCCTCCCAGACCTGCGGGACCCCCCCCAGGACCTACACATAGAGGACCCCCGCAGAGAGGACCTACATCCAGACCACAGCACATCAACCACATCTACACCCCCACCCCCACCAATTAACTCCCCCCCAAGTCAACCATGCCCACACCCCATTTAGGCCCCCTCAGATCAGACCTATGCCCCTCCTACCCACCCCAAGCCCCCCACTCCCACAAAGAGGGCCTCAACATGAAAGTCACACATACGCCCAGGCCGTGAGCAGGCAAACAGGCCCAACACCCACTCTTACACTAGCCCAAGCCAATGGCATGTACCAGATGCTCAGCAGGCTCTGCTCACAATTACTGGCCTGAGGCCAAACCACACAACCAACAACATTAGACACTTTATGGAACACAAAGCCTTCACTATTTCATCCTGGAATATCCAAGGCCTGAGGTCATCTGCCTTTGGCCTAAAGAGCAGGAATCTGGACTTCACCAAAGAAATCGGAAATACAGACATTGTCATCCTACAAGAAACATGGTATAGAGGAGACGGACCCACTGGTTGCCCTCTAGGTTACAGAGAGCTGGTAGTCCCATCCACCAAACTACCAGGTGTGAAACAGGGAAGGGACTCAGGGGGTATGCTAATTTGGTATAGAGCAGACCTAACTCACTCTATTAAATTAATCAAAACAGGAACATTTTACATTTGGTTAGAAATTCAAAAGGAAATTATCTCAACTGAGAAAAATGTCCTCCTGTGTGCTACCTATATCCCCCCACTAGAATCCCCATACTTTAATGAAGACAGTTTCTCCATCCTGGAGGGGGAAATCAATCATTTCCAGACCCAGGGACATGTACTAGTCTGTGGCGACCTAAATGCCAGAACTGGACAAGAACCTGACACCCTCAGCACACAGGGGGACAAACACCTACCTGGAGGTGACAGCATTCCCTCCCCCATATGCCCCCCTAGGCACAACTACGACAACATAACCAACAAAAACGGGTCACGACTCCTGCAGCTCTGTCGCACACTGGGTATGTACATAGTCAATGGTAGGCTTCGAGGGGACTCCTATGGTAGGTACACCTATAGCTCATCTCTTGGCAGTAGTACTGTAGACTACTTTATCACTGACCTCAACCCAGAGTCTCTCAGAGCGTTCACAGTCAGCCCACTGACACCCCTATCAGACCACAGCAAAATCACAGTCTACTTGAACAGAGCAATACTCAATCATGAGGCATCAAAGCCAAAGGAACTGAATAATATTAAGAAATGCTATAGATGGAAGGAAAGTAGTGTTGAAACCTACCAAAAAACAATTAGGAAACAACAAATTCAATCCATTCTAGACAACTTCCTGGACAAAACGTTCCACTGTAATAGTGAAGGTGTAAACTTGGCAGTAGAAAACCTAAACAGTATATTTGACCTCTCAGCTTCCCTATCAAATCTAAAAATCTCTAACAGAAAACCAAAGAAAAGTAATAACAGTGATAAATGGTTTGATGAAGAATGCAAAAACCTAAGAAAGAAATTGAGAAACCTATCCAACCAAAAACATAGAGACCCAGAAAACCTGAGCCTACGCCTTCACTATGGTGAATCACTAAAACAATACAGAAATACACTACGGAAAAAGAAGGAACAGCATGTCAGAAATCAGCTCAATGTAATTGAAGAATCCATAGACTCTAACCACTTCTGGGAAAATTGGAAAACACTAAACAAACAACAACACGAAGAGCTATCTATCCAAAACGGAGATGTATGGGTAAACCACTTCTCCAATCTTTTTGGCCCTATAACAGAGAACAAACAGCAAAAAAATATACATGATCAAATGCAAATCTTAGAATCAACTATTAAAGACTACCAGAACCCACTGGATTCTCCAATTACATTGAATGAACTACAGGACAAAATACAAACCCTCCAACCCAAAAAGTCCTGTGGTGTTGATGGTATCCTCAATGAAATGATAAAATATACAGACCACAAATTTCAATTAGCTATACTTAAACTCTTTAACATCATCCTTAGCTCTGGCATCTTCCCCAATATTTGGAACCAAGGACTGATCACCCCAATCCACAAAAGTGGAGACAAATTTGACCCCAATAACTACCGTGGGATATGCGTCAACAGCAACCTTGGGAAAATCCTCTGCATTATCATTAACAGCAGACTAGTTCATTTCCTCAGTGAAAACAATGTACTGAGCAAATGTCAAATTGGCTTTTTACCAAATTACCGTACGACAGACCACGTATTCACCCTGCACACCCTAATTGACAAACAAACAAACCAAAACAAAGGCAAAGTCTTCTCATGCTTTGTTGATTTCAAAAAAGCTTTTGACTCAATTTGGCATGAGGGTCTGCTATACAAATTGATGGAAAGTGGGGTTGGGGGAAAAACATACGACATTATAAAATCCATGTACACAAACAACAAGTGTGCGGTTAAAATTGGCAAAAAACACACACATTTCTTTCCACAGGGCCGTGGGGTGAGACAGGGATGCAGTTTAAGCCCCACCCTCTTCAACATATATATCAACGAATTGGCGAGGGCACTAGAACAGTCTGCAGCACCCGGCCTCACCCTACTAGAATCTGAAGTCAAATGTCTTCTGTTTGCTGATGATCTGGTGCTTCTGTCACCAACCAAGGAGGGCCTACAGCAGCACCTAGATCTTCTGCACAGATTCTGTCAGACCTGGGCCCTGACAGTAAATCTCAGTAAGACAAAAATAATGGTGTTCCAAAAAAGGTCCAGTTGCCAGGACCACAAATACAAATTCCATCTAGACACCGTTGCCCTAGAGCACACAAAAAACTATACATACCTCGGCCCTAAACATCAGCGCCACAGGTAACTTCCACAAAGCTGTGAACGATCTGAGAGACAAGGCAAGAAGGGCCTTCTATGCCATCAAAAGGAACATAAAATTTGACATACCAATTAGGATCTGGCTAAAAATACTTGAATCAGTTATAGAACCCATTGCCCTTTATGGTTCTGAGGTCTGGGGTCCGCTCACCAACCAAGAATTCACAAAATGGGACAAACACCAAATTGAGACTCTGCATGCAGAATTCTGCAAAAACATCCTCCGTGTACAACGTAAAACACCAAATAATGCATGCAGAGCAGAATTAGGCCAATACCCGCTAATTATCAAAATCCAGAAAAGAGCCGTTAAATTCTATAACCACTTAAAAGGAAGCGATTCCCAAACCTTCCATAACAAAGCCATCACCTACAGAGAGATGAACTTGGAGAAGAGTCCCCTAAGTAAGCTTGTCCTGGGGCTCTGTTCACAAACACAAACAGACCCCACACAGCCCCAGGACAACAACAACAACAACAACACAATTTAGACCCAACCAAATCATGAGAAAACAAAAAGAGAATTACTTGACACATTGGAAAGAACAAACAAAAAAACAGAGCAAACTAGAATGCTATTTGGCCCTAAACAGAGAGTACACAGTGGCAGAATACCTGACCACTGTGACTGACCCAAACTTAAGGAAAGCTTTGACTATGTACAGACTCAGTGACCATAGCCTTGCTATTGAGAAAGGCCGCCGTAGGCAGACCTGGCTCTCAAGAGAAGACAGGCTATGTGCACACTGCCCACAAAATGAGGTGGAAACTGAGCTGCACTTCCTAACCTCCTGCCAAATGTATGACCATATTAGAGACACATATTTCCCTCAGATTACAGCGATCCACAAAGAATTCGAAAACAAACCCAATTTTGATAAACTCCCTTATCTACTGGGTGAAAAACCACAGTGTGCCATCACAGCTGCAAGATTTGTGACCTGTTGCCACAAGAAAAGGGCAACCAGTGAAGAACAAACACCATTGTAAATACAACCCATATTTATGTTTATTTATTTTCCCATTTGTACTTTAACTATTTGCACATTGTTACAACACTGTATATATACATAATATGACATTTGAAATGTCTTTATTCTTTTGGAAACTTCTGAGTGTAATGTTTACTGTTAATATTTATGTCACACCCTGGCTCTGGGACTCTATATGTTGAGCCAGGGTGTGTGCATTTCTATGTGTTCATGTTCTATGTGGGTTGTTCTAGGTTGTCTATGTCTATGTTTGCCTGTGTGACTCCCAATCAGAGGCAACGAGTGTCAGCTGTCGGCTGGTTGTCTCTGATTGGGAGCCATATTTAAACTGTGTGTTTTCTCTTGGGTGTTGTGGGTTTTTGTTCCGTGTCGGTATGTTTAATCGTGGACTTCACGAATCGTGTTTTGTTTTAGTTAGAAACTTTAATTAATAATAAAGTCATGTTTTTTCACACGCTGCGCCTTGGTCTACTACTCCTTACCCAGACGATCGTGACAATTTATTGTTTATTTCACTTTTGTTTACTATCTACTTCCCTTGCTTTGGCAATGTTAACACATGTTTCCCATGCCAATAAGCCCTTAAATTGAAATTGAATTTGAATTGAAATTGAAATTGAAATTGAAATTGAAATTGATTGAATTGAGAGAGAGAGAGAGAGAGAGAAGAGAGAGAGAGAGAGAGATGAGAGAATTAATATTCTCTGTGTTATATCTCTCATTCAGATGAGCTTGCTGTGATTTTCCAACGTGAACTCAAATCTAATCTAAAGAAGAAGTTTCAATGTGTATTTGAGGGGATCGCTAAACAAGGAAACCCAACACTTGTCAATAAGATCTACACAGAGCTCTACATCACAGAGGGTGGAACAGGAGAGGTCAATAATGAACATGAGCTGAGACAGATTGAGACAACAACCAGGAAACAAGCAAGACCAGAGACTGCAATCAAATGTAACGACATCTTCAGACCCTTAACTGGACAAGACAAACTTATCAGAACTGTGCTGACAAAGGGAGTCG
>JAGTTL010002114.1:0-10513 GCA_036851935.1 Coregonus suidteri | reverse complement strand
GCCTTGAATGGTGCCCCTGGAGGCTCAGAGGTTGAGGTCTTTAACACACAGTCTCACCCAAAGGCCCCCGGGTTTAGGCTTGCAACGATTGAGTTTTTCTGATCTCCACAAAAATCGCCTGGAAATCATAAAAGGGAAATGATGTTCAAACGCCATGCAAAAGGTGCGGCAACACCAAACCCTTTTGGGTAGTAGACGGGGGAAAGTGGTCTTTTTTTTTTCCAAAAGGGAGAAGTGCCTGTCATTGACAGCACGGGGTTTGGGGGGTTTGCTACTGACGGCTCGATCACCGTACTTGTCGAGGCCCATCTCTTCCATGTCCTTTCATTCTGTTAAAACCCTGATTTTTTTGCAATATGAAACGAAGTGACTGTAATTCTCCCTTTTTCCGGGGAAAAAAACCATCGGTGGATAGCTACCTTGCGGCGAGCTAGCCGGGTTTTCAAACCCTTTGCACTCTGCTACCCCAAGTCGCCGCCTCAGTTGGTCGGAAGTTTACATCACTTAGGTTGGAGTCATTAAAACGCGTTTTTAAAACACTCCAAAAATTTTTCTTTTAAAAAACTATAGTTTTGGGAAAGTCGTTTGGGACATCTCTTTTGCATGACACAAAAATCTTTCCAAAAATTGTTTACAACAATTATTTCACTTAAAATTCACTGTTCACATTCCAGGGGGTCGAATTTTCATACCTAATTGACTGTCCCTTTAAAACAGTTTGGAAAAATTCCAGAAAATTCCAACGCTTTAGAAGCTTAAAATAGGCTAATTGACATATTTAGTAAATTGGGAAGTCCTTGGCTGTTTTTTAAAGGCCCTACCTTCAACTCGTCCCTCTTTGCTTGACATCAGGGAAAAAATCAAAAGAAATCACCCAAAGACCTCAGAAATGTTTTGTAGCCTCCACATTGTTTCTTCTTTGGGGGCAATTTTTTAAAGCCTGAAGGTACCATTTCATCTATACAAAAAATTACCAAATATAACACCATGGGGCCACCACCCATAGCTCGGAAAGGGACGCGTTCTGCTCCTAAATGAATGTCTTTGGTGCAAAAATGCAAATCAAACCCAGAACAACCAAAGGACCTTGTGAAAGCTGGATAAACAGTAAAATATCTATATCTAATAAACAAGTCCTTTCGACATAACCAAAGGCCCCTCGGGAAAAAAACCACTGCTTTCCCAAACCCCCCATAAAAAAAGCCAGACTTTTGGGTTTTCAAACCCCACATGGGACAAAGTCGTACTTTTTTGGGGAAAGTCCCTGGGCTATGAAAAAAAATGAACTGTTTTGCCATAAGGACATCGTTTGTTTGAGGAAAAAAAAGAGTACTTTCAACCCAAACACCATCCAAACCCTGAAGCACGGGGTGGCAGCATCAGCTGTGGGGGTGCTTTGCTGCAGGGGGGACTGGTCCTTCACAAATAATGGTATCATAAAAGGAAAAATTTTTGGGAATATTGAACCTCTCAAGAAATCATCAGGAAATTAAAGCTTGGCACAATGTTCTTCCAATGGACAATGACCCCAAGCATATTTTCCAAGTTGCCAAAAGGGCTTAAGGAAAACAAAGTCAAGGTATTGGAGTGGCCATCAGAAACCTTGCCTCAATCCTATAGAAAATTTGTGGGCAGAACTGAAAAAGCAATGTGCTTCAAGGAGGCCTACAACTGACTCATTACCTGGTTCTCTGTCAGGAAGGAATGGGCCAAAATTCCCCACCTTTTGGGGAAGCTTGTGGCGTACAGCATAACCGAAACGTTTGACCCCAGTTATGGCAAACTTTTCAGGGAAGGTTTAGGAACCAAATACACAAGACAGTCAGGCAAGCAGAAAGGCTAAACTTTTTCAAAACAGAAATTTTGCATAATGTGTAGCACTAACTCCAAAAAAGTTTTGGGACACTGTACAAGGTCCATATAGAATGCAACATGCACTTCCCTCAAAGATTTTACTGCCAGTTACGTTAGGAAAACATTATCTTGGCACCGGAGAAAAGCTACACTAATCATGGATGTCAATGAGCATTTTGCTCAATTTAAGAGAAATTGGCTTTTTGTGCATATGGAACATTTAACCCGTTCCCAGTGTAGATGTAACCAGTGGTGAAAACTGATTGAATGCCCAATCTCACAACCTACCACAAGCACTAATATTCAATCCGACAGCTTCCAGATTGGGCTGGGGCTGCAAATGATAAAACAATAACGGAAGGGAAAATAGTGGGCAAGAACATACTTTTTCCCTTCGTTCTACAACTGCAAGCTAAATTGTGCGCAAACTCAAGTAGCTAGACACATGCCACAGGCCCTTTCAATAACGTACAAATATCCCACAGATTGGAAAGCGCCCGCGGTCATCCCCCTGTTGCCAGAGGTACTGAAGCTTTACCGGTCACAAAAACTGCGTGTCTGGAACCTATTTACATCCTGCCCTGCTATACGATGGCTAGGCGATGCCAAGCCAAACGGACAGATGTTTGACATTGCGAGTACCAACCTAAGCTTCGCCACTATTTGTAATCCTGTCTCTAAGCTGGTCTCGGTGCACTTCAGCCACACACAAGAGTCCTAATCGACAATTGTAAACCGGCGTCTTTCAATGAATTTACATTGAACAGTGATGCCAATAGATTTTGAATTGACGTCTGTGCCCAGTGGGTTATATCTCTCTTCTCTTCGTGGTGAATATTGGGAGGACTGAACGAGCTTGTGGTTCTCGTGTGTTGACTGCTTTTCTCCAGTTCGGATACTACCTAATCCAAAAGCGTCCCCTTATTCCAAGCTACTGTTGGGGGCTAACATTTCCTGACTTCTGGCCACCGACCCTATGGAGATGCCACAGGGTTCAATTCTTCAACCCTCACTATAACTCTGTCTGCCTTAATGATGTCGCTCTTGCTAATGGACTCCCGATAAACCCTTCTGCTGCTGCTACTACTACTTTTATATTATCTGACCCTCCTTTCCATACTGTGCTAACACAGTTCAAACG
Organism: Coregonus suidteri; assembly: GCA_036851935.1. Lineage (NCBI taxonomy): Eukaryota > Metazoa > Chordata > Actinopteri > Salmoniformes > Salmonidae > Coregonus > Coregonus suidteri. The sequence goes on along the minus strand of JAGTTL010002114.1, from coordinate 7,518 downwards.
GACCATCAATGCCATGAACCAATCTTGCTAAAACCCTTCAACTGTTTTGAAACCACTAGTTAAGTCTAAATGCCATACTACTTACGGGTATCCTGCTCATGATCCTCACCTCCTTTGACTATCATCTCTCTTTCCTCGACGGCTTCAGATGTAGGACTTTCTGCACAGCTACTACATCGACTCATCTGTTTTGTCTGTATGCCCTCCGCACACTTCTTATATCTCAGAATCTACAATCCTACAGTTCTAAATGCAGACATCGGCTTAACCTATGTCACCTGAAATCCTCCTAGCGGGTTCTGCCAAACATGCCTCCCTGGATAACTAACATATCCTACAGGACCTGGTTTTCAGCGATTGTACACATATCAAAATAGTCAAAAGGAATAGACTGGGTCTCCTCAGTCTCCCACTCTACCACCAGTGTCATACGCTTCTCTCACTCACCAAACGGCATGCATCACAAGACACCAAGATCCCTCTGTAGGATTCAGTTGGTAGATCTCCACACTCCAAACGCCACCCTAGTAATTATTCCTTCCAGCTGTGCGCTTCTCTGGAGAGAAAAAAATGCAAGCACGCAGCTCTTCTCCCGTGGCGTGTGGGGCAGAAGCGCCCGCTACTTCTGGATATATAGACACACGAACATCAATATAATGTCCATCACTGTGATACTTTACGACCGAGTTGGCGAGGTCCTCACTACATGTTCCTCTGTCAAACCCTCCACTCCAGACTGATACCACAAATGGGTGCTAGCCAAAAGACATGACTTATCTTAGCACATGGTCCAACGATAGCAGTACTCTCACGTAGTCTGCGCTCCAAGAAGGTTTAGCTCACTCGCATCCTGCTCTTTTGGTGACCCTGCTTTGGGGCCGCCTTGTCAACACAGGTTCGCTCCTCTTCACTGACTGGTCAGAATGCAAAAATCTCTGAAAGCTCCACTATCCGATCACCATCAATAACCTTTAAGCAGGAGATGTCACATGTACCTTATCTCTCACTGGTAGTTGTATTTATTATGATCCCAAAATTAGCTTCTGCCCAGCAGCTTCTCTCTATCCTGGGGTCCAAACAGGAACAACACAACAAAGTATCTCTACATAAATATCATACACTTGAACAAAATATAACGCACAGTGTAAATACTATTGTGGGTATTCGATGTTTCATAGCCTGAATTATTGCATACGCACACAAAGCTGATTCTCTGCACATTTTGTTTACATCCCTAGTATGGAGCATTTCTGACTTATGCCAAGGTAATCCCATCCACCTGACTCTGTGTGGCATTTATTCAAGAAGCTTGATTAAACTTGGCCATGTCGCCAGCTGAGGAGTATTTCTGCTGTAATACAACTGGCTTACCTGGTTAACTACAGGTGAAATGAAATGGCTGGGCCTAAGCTCCACAAAGCGGGTTGGCTGGCTGCCAGTGGGTGGGCCTGGCTCACCCCAACTGGGTGTGGGTGAAGCTTGCCCTCACAGGCCCACCCTGGCTGCATTTGACACATTTTACTCCATTTATCGGCAATCTTATCCACTGCGACTTACATTGAGTGCATTGTATTCTTTTTCTTTTTCTCTGGGAATGGGTGAAATTAATATATAAAGCCTGTAGTTGCAAGCCATGCGCTCGTACCAACTGAGCTACCTGGACCTGCCGCCATTCCCTCCCTACCCTGGTGCCAATTTGCGCCGCCCTAAACCCCTTGGTCTCCGTTGCGGCGGCTACGACAGAGCCTGGTTGAAAAACAACTGATCTCTAGTGGAACAGGCTAATGCACTGCCGACTGCGTGCCTTATCAACTGTACCACTGTGATGCCAGCAACAATTCCATTACTTAAGAAGTAGGGCCTGAATTAATTTCTTACTGAATTTACTTATTTCCATTATCATGGTAAGTACTCAGTAAAATATTTGAAATTGTTGCATGTTGCGTTTATATTTTTTTGTTCAGTATCATAGCACTACATTTACATACCATTTAGCATTCAGCTGACGTTTTCCCATCCAGAGCGACCCCAGCTATTGCATTCATCTTAATGAGCCAGGCGAGAAAACCACATATCACAGTCGGATCCAACCACTTATCAATACATATACAATACAATAATAACTATGCAAAAATATAATACAAATGCATAATGTCTGTGTGTCTCTTCATAGTCCCCGCGTTGCTGTAAAGGTGTACTTTAAATGTGTTTTTTTTTAATCTGGTTTTATTGCCTAGCTGGAGTTACCTTGTGTGGCAGAGAGTTTCATTTAGTTCGTGGCCTCTATTAATACTGTGTTTTTTCCGACCTCTGGTCATGTCTGGACCCTATGTCCACTGTGAAGATGACCTCTGGGCAGCATGTCCTTGTGTGATACCAGACGAGGTGTCCAAACTGGATGTCAGACTGTGTTGCTTACGACAGTTCGTGTAGCCCTCAGTTTCATCTTTGCAAAGACCAATAGCTGATGCAGTCAATTTCTCCTCAAAACTTGAGAACACACCTGTAATGACATGCATGCATTTACTTTCGCCCTCTGTCTACATCTAAGTGCAATATATTTGTTATAGTGATTAGGAATATTGAGGATAATGTTGAGTAAAATGTTGTGCTAAGATCTATTTAGGGTCTGGAGCTGGTATTATCAGTTTATGTTCCTATCCACTAAACTGGACCTGCAAGGGTCTATCTTGTCAGCCTTGCAGCAGTTGCCAAGGACACACCCATCCTGCCATAGGCCTCTCAGTTACTATCCACTCACGATTTTCTTGCTCTGAGGACACACACACACACAAACCTCACAACACACACACATCATCACTGTTAAACCACACACACACCACACACATCATCAACTTTTAACACACACACACAGTACACACACAAACAACAAATCCCCTCTCTTTAGGCTGAACATTTTGAAGACAGAGAACCCTACTCAGAGCCAATGCAACAGTTGTACAGTAGCCTGCAGGGGACCTCGCCCACTCATCAAGACAATCATAAGATCAGAACTACTAGATTGAACCTACTTCATTTATATTGCATAAAATGGTCTGCACACAACTTGTTTTCGGGGCTCTCTTCCATTCTAATAATAATAATCATAATAATAATCTAATATAATATATGCCATTTTAGCAGACACGCTTTTATCCAAAGCGACTTACAGTCATGCGTGCATACATTTTTGTGTATGGGTGGTCCCGGGAATCGAACCCCTACCATAGGCGTTACAAGCACCATGCTCTACCAGCTGAGCTACAGAAAGTGGATACTCATGGATGCGCACTTGCAATTGTAAAATGTCAACACGACATTGGAGACACACGTCATTTTTTGGAGAACATGTTCTTGACAGTAAACTATTGTAGATGCGACTGCTAACTAACTAAATAAACATTTTTACGCTGGCTAGCTAATCATCTTAGCTAAATGTGGGGCAAAAACTTCAGTTATTTTACCTAACACCCGTTAATTTGAGGGATTGGGGTGAAAGAGAATCGAGTTACATAGTGATACTTTACGATATACTGTCTTGACAATATCCGCAATATTTTAGAGCGGCTAGTTTGGCTTTGGCCTACCCTGCACCAAAACACCATTATTGTTCCTTCATAGCTTGTTCTCAATCTTTTCACATTGGAATCCATTTGTTTTCACCCACCAGCCCCACCCGCAGCTTTTTAATTTTCCATGACTGATCAAAACTCTTTGCCCTCCGTCAGTTTTGGCTTTCTGATCTCCCGTCTGCCAAAGACCTATGGTGCTCAATAAAATCACAGTGTATAGAATCGCAATAACGTATAGCATTTCCCTTTCTACCTTGACTTCGCAATGGCTGATGCATATCTTATCGTGAGGTTCCTGGCATTCCCAGCCCAATTCATTTTTAAGAGTTTGACGAACGGGTCCGTGAACGCGATTCCAGATATATTTACCTCTGAATAAACTGCCTTTATTACACCTATCCACATCCAGTAAACTTGTGATTATCAACACTAACCTCATCGTTGTGGCGGCGGACAGCTAGCCTGTATCCCTCGTCATCCGTTGAGTGATCGCAATGTCTTTTTTCGTTCTACCAATTTTTGAAAATCCTCGGTGTAGGACTCTTTTCCCCCTTTAGTAGAACCTGTTGAATTATTAATTTGGTCTGGGAGGTCCTAATTGTTTTTGTTGCCAATTTATCTTCATTTGTTCGCCGACAAAAAGGGAACTTCTTTCAACAATCCACTCTTTTCTCATTACTTCATGTTACTAACGTATGACGAAAAGCGCGTAAGTGCAAGCCCACAGACACCCATTTAGATTGTATTGAAGGCCTGAAATTTTTAAAAAAAAAGATTTTACATGGGAGTCTATGACAGAATTCTGGGCGATTTTCATCTGACTGAAATCGCCCCAAAGGGGGTGGAGCCATTTGAAGCACGACTTTAGCCCGATTCGACTTTAGTGGCAGTGGGGGGCACTGTGGCGATCAGACGATAGATTACAACACTGATAACTACTGTTGCCGTGATATAATTGATTAGAAAAAAATCCCTTCCTTTTCCCTTTGGGAGTGCGTCGCCCATATCGCCCTATTGAACAGGCCCTCCCTGTTGGCCACCCTAGTCAAAGACTCCACCCCTAGTCATAGACTGTTTCTCTCTGCTACCCGCACAAAGCGGTACCGGAGTGCCAAGTCTAGGTCCAAGGGGCTTCTTAACAGCTTCTACCCCCAAAACCATAAGACCCCTGAAATCTAATCAAAGGGTTTCCCCCGACTTTTTTTCCCTTCCCTTTCCCCCCCACCCTCTTTCGCTCTCTACTCCCTTATTTTTTTTTCTATGCATAGTAAATTAAAAACCTACCTACATGTACATATTCCCTTTAAATTCCCTCGACCCCCCGGGTGCCCCTAAAACTTTTGACTGGGCCCCGGGTTACCCCCCCCTTTATAAAAACCTCACTATTGTTTTTTTTTACTGCTGCTTTTTCTTTTTTTTGTTTTTTTTTTATTTCGTATTTTTTTTATATTGTTTTTTTTTGTGTTTTTTTAACCCCTTCGGGGGTTGGGGTTTAAGGCTTTTAAGTAACCCTTTCACTGAAAGGGTCACACCGTTGTATTCGGTGAAATTGGAAAATATCTTTGATTTGATTTGTTTTTGGTTTTATCTGGTTCTGAGTTATGACCTTAGGCAGCCCTGCATTAGGTAACCGTGTGGGGGGGGCCCATAAACAGATTTTATGACAGTATAAAAAATTTCCCTGGGATCACTCTGGAAATCTCCTAGTAAAAAATTTTTTGCCCCTTTTAAAGGGGGACTATGTTTGCTTTAAATTGTGTTATTTTCAATTTTTCCTCTCCGGCACAATATTTACCCCCTTTAAATTCATGGGTTTCCTATGGAGGTTTTACGGGCCTTGGAGTTTTTCCCTATTTTGGCCTTTTTATTTAAAAAGTAAAACTCTAGTCTAGTAAAAGGGAAAGGTTGGAGAAGCTAAATTCTGCTGAAAATAAATTTAAAGGAAACAAAAAAATGCAACTATTTTTTGAAAAAAAATGAAAAATCCTTTGAATCATTAGTATTTTAAAAACCAAACTCAGTGTCCTTGGGGTTTGAGTGGCCAACCTAAATTTTTAAAGGGTTAAAAAGTTTGACCCTTTGGGCGAGTCCAGCAAAAAAGAAAATGATTGGGAGTTAGGCCCTTTGATAGCTAGTCCTGTCCAGTGGGTGTTTTACACCCGCTCCCTTCATGCAAACAAAAAATTTAGATGGCCCCCCACTAAAAAATACTATGGTATAATACTATAGTATTCCTGTGGGGTTTTTTTTTGCAAAATTTTACTGTATATTCACTGTAGGGGTTTTTTCAAAAAAAAAGGGGTAAATACGGGTGTATTTACTGAAATTAACGGTAGTTGTACTTTAACTATTGTAAAAATACTGTGCCCAAAGAAAACTAAAGAATATATTTAACAAAATTAATGTTTTGGTTTTTGCAGATTGGGGGTATAAGTAGTTTTTACTGTAGTTTTTTTTGTTTTCGGGTAATTACGGGTTTTATTATTTTTTGCCATAGAACTGGCACCTTTTCCCCTCCTTCAAAACCCCTACGGAGAAATATTTAAAACTAAAATGTTTTCCTTTACCTGTAAAAAGGTAAAAAATTGGGTTTTCTTTTTGTCTGAACGGGTGGTTCGACTTCGGGCTTTTTTTCTAAAACCCTGTAGGGAACACTTTAATATCATCTATACTTGGAAAGGGAGGTTTCCCCCCATTTAGGGGTGGAAACCCTTTTGGCGATATGGGGGGGGGGGAAATTTGGGCACAAATATGCAAAGAAAAAAACCGGTAGTTTTTACTAATTTTAAAAAAGTGTAGCGTTTTTGGGGATTGAAAGTGTTTTTTTTGGACTTACTGTAGTTTTTTTTTTTTAGAATACTACAGAAACCCCCAACATTGTAAGAAAGGGTATATACATGTTTGGGGGACATACTTGTGTGGGTTAGTTTTTCCTTACAGTTTTACCACTTTTTTTACTATAAATTCTATAGAAATTTACTGTAGTATTCTATGTAACGGTAGTATTTTTTATTTTTGGTCCTGCTCCTAGGAGCCGTTTTGGTCGAACAACCCAAAAGCTCGGGCAAGGCTCTTAGAAATTATTATTCGGCTGTGGTGGGGCGGGGAAAAACCTTTGTAACCAGTTTTCCCCCAACTCCCCGAGGCAGGCGGGGGGTGAGGGCTGGGGAAAAACCTTGTAACCGTTTTTCCCCCAACCCCCTCGGGCCCAGGCTGGGGTGGGGCTGGGATAAGATCTTGTGGGCCCCTTGTTTCCCAACTCCGCCCTTTGGGTACCCCCCCAACCCGAAACCACATTTTTTTTGTAGCCCCAACAAACTCCCCCCTGATTAAACTAAATTGGGGTTATGTTTTATTTGCCCCACTTTGAATCGGGGTGCGCTTGCCCCACTAAAACCCAAAAATTTTGTGTGCTTTTTGGGGGTACCGGGGAAAGGGAGATAGGAAAACTTTTTGTAACAGGGGTTCCCAAAAACCCTCTGGGTCCCAGGTTTTTATAGCCCCGGGCCCATATTCCCCCAGGGCATCTAAAAGTAGGAGGGGCCTTTTGTAGGTTTCACTTTTCCCCCCCTGTCTATGTTATTGATTTATTATGACTGAAAGTAAAAACTTATACATACACCCCTAGGTCGGGTTTTAAACTGAACATTTTTCCCTTTTCGGAAGGGTTTTAAGGGTGGCTTTCCCTTTTCAGACTACGCTTTGTTTTGACAATCCTACCTTTCCCTGTTTTGCTGGCAAATAAAAACATGAAAAAACTGAAATGAAAATTTATTCATGTGTTTTTAAAGGGCTGTTTAAAAGGCATATATTTTTCCCTTTATGCATATGACAACTTTGGGCCCTATTTTGGCCCTAAATTTAAAAGTTTAAAATTTAAAAATTTCACTTTAAATGTTACCCCCAAACCCTTCCTTTCCTCCACGGTCAAACAAAATAAAATTGA
>JAGTTL010002113.1:0-10513 GCA_036851935.1 Coregonus suidteri | reverse complement strand
CAGTTTCCATTAGGATAAAGGGACGGGGGAATGGTTGAGAAAATTTTTAGTACCTTTTAAAATTTATACGATTTTTTGCGGGAAACGACCAAAAATACTCTGGGAAAACCGTAACTCGTTTGGTTCCCCCTTTTGGAAAATAAAATGATTAAAAACGTCCCCCATTTACTTTTACATCATTTGCACGCTCTTATCAGAGGAACTACATTTTCAAGAATCCTTTAAAATGTAGGACATTCAATTATTTTTCGTTACATTTTTTCTAGGCCTACAGCCAAATATTATTTCCTATAAAGAGTCAGATAACCCCTTAAATGATATATGAACCTACAAAGGGTTATCCCGGGAACAAAAAAACCTCGCCACAACATTTTGGTATCATTTCTGGAACTTTTAAAACTTTTTACAAGTTTCAATTTGTTGTGATGTCCAATGAATGATGTCACATATTTTTTTATCAATTTGGGTTATTTTAAAAAGAACACAGCCAAAAAAAAAGACATTAACATAAACATTATTGCGTCATATTTGGAAAGTAACCCAGTGTCTAGTAACGTTTTGTTTCCCCTTCCCCCCCCCTCCCGGGTTGAACAGGGCCCCTTTGAACCTCGACAACAGTCCCCCGAATCACGTTCCCCGTGTCACAAAACCGGGCCCTTGCAGAGAAAGGGGAAAAAAAATATTAAAGGGTCTCAAGCGTTTGAGTCCCGATAGAAACCTACTAGGCACCGCAAACTAGATACCATTTCAACCGGTTAATCAATCATAGAGAATGGGGAAATTTGTCTTGCTTTTTTACCACCCCAAACACTTCCCCCTGTCCACAAAACGCGGCCCTTGCAGAGAAAGGGGAAACAAAACTGAAGTCTCGAGCAAGGGCCCCGATTAAAACCCTACTAGCGGCACGGCTAACACTAGCTTTCACAGGGTTTTAACCTACAAATAAAATGGTGGAATTGCTCTGCATTTTTAGAGTATCAGACTGTATGCTATCGAACATGCTTTTGCTGTAAATGAGAAATCCCGTTGAGGGGAGCACAGTTAATTCGCGGGTTTGAACCCCAAAGCCACATCTTTTTGCCCTTGGAAAGGCATTTAACCCCTATTTGCTTTGTAAGTCGCTCTGGGTAAAAAACATCTGCTAAAAGTAAACCATTTTGGCCCTGTATATTTCGGGGGTGCGACCCCTTTTCTGAACAGTATGAAAAAGTATGCACTCCCAAAAGGAATCGCTCTGGTAAAAGCGTCTGCTAAATGCTTAAAGTAAATTAAACCCCAGCATTCATTCTTCCATTACATTAGAATCAGCAAAACTTTTGTTACTTTTGTACACGACCTTTGACTTTAAAAATAAATTTATGGCCCTTAGTTATTACATTCTCTACTAGAAACATTTTACTTCTTAACTTTCTAAATCATATGAAATTGGACTACATGATCTTATGCTAGAGACAGGGTATTGAACATACTCTTGTGTTTATCATTCAACCAATCACATTTTAATGGAGAGCTTATACCTATGGAACATGCCATTGATGCTGCAACTAGCTCTCACAGTCTCACAGTCAGAATTAGACATTCATCCATGTTCCTCAAACGTCAAATTTTGAAGTTGTTGCAAACGTCAAATTTCGAAGTGTTTAAGGTTAAGTTTAGGCATTAACTCAGCATTTTTAAAGTTTAGGGTTAAGTTTAGGCATTAACTCCGAAATCTTAAATTTAGGCACTAACACCTAATTATTAAGGTAAGGGTTAAGGTTTGGGATAGGTTTAAGACAATATCTCAAAAACAACTTTCTATCGCTTTCTTACTCCCATCCACCATCCCCGTCCACAACGCCCTAGCAAAACCGAAACCTACTTGAAAGTAAGAGCGCTCACTGTTGCCCCTTGTGTCCAATTTCCACATCATCTCCTGACATCCTCAGACATGGATGGACGTCGAATACTGGTGACCTAGCACCTAGCATCACGGGTGACCTAGCTGGGATTAAGACAGCCTCAGCCACTCTCTCGCTCACAGACATGTACATGTAGGTCACAGTGGCTGTATGCCTTGGTTTAGCCGACTGACTACATGTACAGTTAGACACATACCTCTGCAGTCATGGTAACAGTTAATGATGAGTTTGCTGTATAATTAGATATTAACTGAAACAGATTTAATGTAGATTATAAGTGGACATGTTTTGGAAGGAATTGTCTGCATCCCAAATCACACCCTATTCTCTATAGTGCACTACTTTTTATGTAAGGAATAGAATGCCATTTGGGACATAGACATTAAATACAGTGAAGGAGAACCTCACCTCAGCATTGGCACTCAACCATGAACTAACTACAGTAAGTCCTCCCATTTCCTTCTCTAAACAGGCTGATTGTCTCCTTCTCCCTCTCCCTGAGCTGACGGGAAACATTCCTCTCAGCTATTGTGAAGGAAATTCCTCGAATTGCAGCAGTTGGAATCCACCATTCAGCAGTCAAAAAGCCTTCGCAGGAGAATATTCTGCCTGCCTCAGAGAGAGAGAGACATAGAGAGAGATAGAGAGAAAAAAGAGAGAGAGAGCAGACAGACAGAAGAAGGAGAAAAGGAGCAGAGCTCTCATTCCGCAAAGTCTCTGTCTTCATATAGACCAATATCAATTATGTTCTGACCTAAGTACAGCATGGTGAGATAGAGGTTCACACACAGAGGGGAAGGTGAGCGGTTAGCTAGCTAATGATAATTCTCATTCTTATCCCGCCTCCTCCCCTCTCAGAATAGCCCTGTTTACCTGTCAATCAATCGATGGTCATGCTGCAGGATTTCCACGGCAACCCTCTGAATTATGTTCAACATGGTGTCGTGATCAGAGCGAGAGGGAGGGAGGGCACTCAGAGCTCAGTTACCCAGACAATCAACTCATTGATATTCAAAACCTCATAGTGACAAAGTCAACAACTCTCACTGGGTTTTGTGTAGTGAGATCAAAATCAGTGTCACTTTAAATAGTGTTACTTTATATCCATAGTGTACACTCATGTACGTCTATGCATGTATAAAGTTCATGGGCATACAGAATGCATGACAGACAATCTAGTTTCACTAGAAAACCTCCATAGGGCTGTTTTATCTGAGAGACATGCAGCCGAAGTTGCATCAGAGCCATATAGATCCATTCTGAGACATACATCAGAACCATATAGATCCATTCTGAGACATACATCAGAGCCATATAGATCCATTCTGAGACACAAAATAACCATATAGATCTATTCTGAGACACATCAGAACCCTTTAGATCCATTCTGAGACATACATCAGAGCCATATAGATCCATTCTGAGACACATCAGAACCATATAGATCCATTCTGAGACAAATCAGAACCATAAAGATCCATTCTGAGACACATCAGAACCCTATATATCTATTCAGAGACATACCGTATACGGAAGTTTGATCAGAACCATATAGATCCACCCCCACCCTCCCTCTGTTCTTCCCTCCTCGGCCTTCCCTCACCCTCCTCGGCCCTTCCTCCGTTAGAACAGTCCTGGCTGTTCTGCCCTCCTCGCCCCACCCTCCACCCTCTATCCAAATGGCCCTGGCTGTCTTCAAAGATAAAGATGTAAATCAGAAACAGACCTGGATCTGTTCATCAACTGTTAACCCATATGTCAAATCTTGCATAATTGAGAGGGTATTGTGGGCTGAGGGCTGGATCTGTTTGGCATGTCAAGCATGGGTCAAATTTCTCCTGGCTGCTGCCTTTTTTTTCCTGAAATTGTTTAAAGCTCATATATGACTTTATGAAAAAGCCTCTGTTGTACTGTAGTTATATCTAGCAGATCCAGTTACGCACCAGATTGTCAGACTAAGTCAGTCTTGACATATTTCCACTGTGCTGTGAGTCTATTACAATGAATTAATTGGTGGGTGTAATGAGGACAATCAGGTAGGGGCCTAGTCCATTTTTAATGGGGAACATATGGAGATCATGTGCTATATGGGAAGCAGAGCAATCCAATGACAACACAGAACAACTTTCAGATAAATCTAGCACGCTACCTCCCCCTGCTGGCCAGTGTCAGAACTATAACTAGACAACACCATGACCTGATCTATCTGAATGTAAGTAGTGAGTACATGGGGCATCTGCAACAACCCATCACACAGAGTAAAATCATATCTAACCAGACAGAGGGAGTGGTATTGATTTGATAGAGGTCAAAACAGAGGATATGTCACTTCCTCAAAACATGTATGTAACCAGTGGCGGCTCCTGAAAAAACTTCTCAGGAGGGGGCAATTTTTTTCTGATGATTTAGGTGACCTACACACATTTTAAAAAGATATGTCCAGCAACAACATGAAGACAGGGGCAGCATATAAGTCAATACCAGAGCATTTATTGACTGATCTCAAAAGTGTTGGCTTTACCAGGGTTGGTGGAGCCCTCAGTTTCATCTTTGCCTCGCAAAGCTACCTCAAACACTCCGCAAACCTTCACACACTGGATTTCCCGGCTGAGATGTGCGGTTCTTGCTAATGTCGTAGTAAATATATTTGTTATAGTGAATATGGAATATGATATGTTGAGTAAAATGTTGTGCTAAGATCTATTTAGGTCAGGAGCTGGTTATAAGTTCTGTTTCCTATCCAATAACACTGGACATAAAGGGTCCTATCTTGTCAGCCTTGGTCAGGCAGTGGCCAAGGACAACACCCACGGCCATAGGCCTCTCAGTTCTTCCAACCTCACGAGTTCTTGCTCTGAGGACAACACACACACACAAACACACACACACACACACACATCATCACTGTTAAACACTACACACACACACACACATCATCACTGTTAAACACACAGCACACACACACACAAAAATCCCTCTCTTAGGCTGAACATTTGAAGACAGAGAACCCGACTCAGAGCCAATGCAACAGTGACAGTAGCCTGGAGGTGACCTCACGAGCCCAACTCATCAGGACCAATTCATAAGATCAGAACTACTAGATTGAACCTACTTCATTTATTGGCAATAAAATGTCTGCGGGCACAATGTTTTCTCGGAGGCTCCCCCCCTCTTCAGATAATAATAATAATAATAATAATAATATGCCATTTAGCAGACGCTTTTATCCAAAGCGACTTACTAGTCATGCGTGCATAACATTTTTGTGTTGGGTGGTCCCCCGGGGATCGAACCTGCACTACCTTGGCGTTACAAGCACCATGCTCTACCTACCTAGCTGAGCTACAGAGCAGTGGATACTCATGGATGCGCATTGCAATTGTAAAAAATGTCAACACAATTGGAGACACCACGTTCATTTTTGGAGACATGTTATTGACAGTAAACTATTGTAGAATGCGACTGTGCTAACTAAATAAAACATTTAAGCTGGCTAGCTATCATCTTAGTCTAAATGTGGGGCAAACAATTCATTTATTTACCGTTAATTTGAGGGATTGGGGTGAAAGAAATTCGAGTTACTAGTGATACTTTACGATATACTGTATTGACAATATCGCAATATTTTAGCGCTAGTTTGGCTGTACCTGCACCAAAACACCATTATTGTTCCTTCATAGCGCTTGTCTCAATCTTTTCACATTGGGAGCCGAATTAGTTTTCAGCACTTTTATTTCATGACTGGATCAAAACTCGTTCTCCATAGGCTTTCTGATCCCTCTGCAACAGACATATGGTGCGCAATATAAAATCACAGTATCGAATCGCAATACGTATAGAATCATGAGACTCGCAATGCTGATGCATATATCTTATCGTGAGGTTCCTGGCAATTCCCAGGCCAAGTTCATTTTTGGCCACAGACAAATCTCTTCGCTAGCAAAACGCGATGTCTTCTCCAAAACGACAATGTGTCTCCAGCAATGTTTTACTTTTTGTGACGTTCTATGCATCTCCACTTTTCCAAGGCATATATGACCCACATGTAATATTTTGGTAGTGATGCAAATAGTGAACTTGTAGGGCCAGGATGTATTAAATATATGTAGCTTGCTGCAGCAATTTCTCTTATCTGATATGGTAAGTAATGGTGCTTAATTTATAGCTCCCTAAGAGTTTGACGACGGGTCCGTTGAAAACGCGATTCCAGATATATTTACCTCTGAATAAACTGCCTTTTATTACACCATATCACATCCAGTAAACTTGTGATTAGCAACCACTAACCTCATCGTTGTGTGGCGGCGGACAGCTAGCCTGTATCCCTCGTCATCCAGTTGAGTGGCAATGTCTTTTTTCGGTTCGTACCAATTTTTGGAAAATCCCTCGGGTGTCGGACTTTTTCCGCCTTTAGTAGAAACCTGTTGAATTTAATTAAATTTGGTCTGGGAGGTCCTAATTGTTTCGTTGCAAATTTATCTTAAATTTGTTTTCGCACAGACAAAAAGGAACTTCTGTTGTCAAAGACACATAATCGAGTTGGGGACCTGAAGCCTAGCCATTTTGATATTGGTAGTGAATGGAATTGAGGCTTAGCTACCTGGTCTTTTCTTAGTTTACGTTCCATTCGTGGTTACGTTATGTATGACCGAAGCGCGTAAGTGTGTCAAGCCCACAGACAACCCATAGCGTATGTATTGAAAGCTTTGAAATGTGAAAAAAATATTGAATTTACACATGACAGGCTATGAGAGACTTCTGGGGGCGATTTTCCAAACCTGACTGAAAATTCGCCCAAAACACGGGCGGGGTGGGGGGGGGCCATTGAAGCACGACTTTTAGCCTGATTTGACATTTAGTGTCTGTCAGATCAGAGACGTGAACACTGATACTCATGCTGTGTGCCGTTGATATAATTTTTTTATAAATTTAATAAAAAAAAAAAAAATATAGATATATTGTTTTGTTTTAATAAATAATTGATTAAGCAAACAAATCCCTTCCTTTTTCCCGTTTGGCATTGCGTCGCCCTATCGCCCTATTGAACAAGCCGTCCCTGTATGTAAAACAGATCATAAGCTGAATGTTTGCCTCAAAAAATTAAAAACACTAAACACTACCGAGGTAATAAATAGCTATCATTACATAGTGCCCAAGGTGCTGCTTCTGCTGTTTGTACAGCACCTTGTTTATATTGAGCCTTCATGTTTGCAAAGAGAGCAGGAATATATTGTAAACTTTCAGCAGAACAATCAGCCACCATCACTACCAGCGTGTGTGTGTGTGTGTCTGCGTGTTTGTGTGAGTGTCTGTGCATGCGTGCATTGATGTGTGTGTGTGTGTGTGTGTGTGCATCTAACAGTCAGATCAAACCGTGTGTAGAGGTTGGAGGTCCAGACTCTGAGAGGAGTGAACATGGAGACCCAAAAGCAGTGTAAAAAAAAAAATCTAGTTGTTTCAACTAATTATTATTAAGTAAGTGGTTCCACAGCCTTTTTTAGTTTACTCAACTTTTAGATCAAAGTGTTACCTAAACTTAACATATTTAGTTGGCCTTGGGAAAACTTTGGCAAAAATTAAGCCAACTTAAAATGATATGTTTGCTCAACTTCTCTGATATGTTCATTCAACAAAAAATTATTATTTGGGCATCTTCACTAAAGAATGGTGTGGAACTAGTTACATACAGACGGCGCTTTTGACATAAAAAGTTTCAACTTACATATCTGATACACGTTGACATACGTGCATGTTCATTTATACAGTAATTATTATTCAACATGTCCTCACCTAGGATTTGAACTCACCTCACATGGGATTTGAACTAACAATCTCTTGGTTCACGGCATACTGATCTTCCTGCTATGTCTCCACATGTGTGTCGATTGAGCACTGTTTGGCACAGTTGGTAGAGCTTGGCTCTTGCAACACAAGGGTTATGGATTCGATTCCCACGGGGTACCAGTACGGAAATGTATGTACTCACTACTGTAAATCACTCTGGATAAAAAAATGTAATGATTGATTTCACCTATATTGCTGCACTTCAAAGTAAATATCAGCTCTGTTAAAAGTGAACTTAAGTAAAACTATTGTATTTATCATAGGGATTAAGGAGTAACATTAAAACAGAGTAGTATGCCCCACCAACATTAGACAACTATATAGAAAACCCCCAAATTGCTAAAAAAATAAGTTACTCAAATCAATGATGAGAGAATAGTCAGATTAACTGCTTGACACAGACATAGTGGTGTAGCAGGATGATTGGAATGCCGTGAACCAAAAGGTTGTGAGTTCAAATCTCAGGTGAGGACATGTTGCATAATAAGTTCTGTATAAATATGAGCACTGGCCAATGTGATCATGTACAGCAACCATCAAAAGTTTAACTACTCATTCAAGTGTTTTCTTTTTCTTTCTTTTTTACTATTTTCTACATTGTAGAATAAGTAGTTGAAGACATCAAAACTATGAAATAAACACTTCTGGAAGCATGTAGTAAACCATAGTGTTAAAAACAAATCAAAATATATTTAATATTGTAGATTCCTCAAATTAGCCACCCTTTGCCTTGATGACAGGCTTTGCACAGCTTTGGCATTCTCTCACCCGCTTCATGAGGTAGTCATCTGGAATGTATTTCATTTAACGAGGGTGTGGCCTTGTTAGAGTTAATTTGTGGATGTATGCTTAATGCAATGTGAGCCAATCAGATGTGTTGTGACAAGGTAGGGTTTGGTATTCAGAAGATAGGCCCTAGTTGGTAAAAGACCAAGTCCCATAGTATGGCAAGAACAGCTCAAATAAGCAAAGAGAATGACATCGCATCATTTCTTTAAGACATGAGTTCCCATGAAAAACCAGCAGCACTATGATGCAACTGGCTTCCTCAAGAGGACTGCACACGAAAGTAAGACCGAAAGTTACCCTACTGCTTGCGAGAGGAATAATTTAATTAGATTTAACATCCTCGAAAATTGGCAGCCGCAATAAAATGCTTCACAGATTGTCAATTACAGACACATCCAAACATCAACTGTTCAGAGGAGACTGTGTGATCCAGGCCTTTCATGGTGCGAATACTGCTAACGAACCACCTATCTAAATTACACCAATAGAAGAAGAGACTTGGTTGGGCCAAGAAAAAACACGAGCAATGGACATTAGACTGGTGGAAATCTCTCCTTTGTTCTGATGAGTCCGATTTGAGACTTTTGTTCCAACCGCCGTGTCTTGTGTGAGAACGCAAAGTAGGGTGATGGCATGGACCGTGAAGCATGAGGAGGAGGTGTGATGGTGGTGGGGTGCTTTGCTGGTAACACTGTGATTTGATTTAGAATTCAGGGCACACTTACCAGTATAATGGCACCCCACAAGCATTCCGGCGGCGATACGCAATCGCATCTGGTTTGCGCTTAATGGACTATCTCTTTGTTTTTCAACTAGGAATGAACCAACACCTCCTCCAGTGGCTGTGTAAGGGCTATTTGAATTTGACCCAATAAGGAGGAGTGATGGAGTGCTGTGTGCAGATGACCTGGCCTCCACAATCACCTGACGCGTCAACACCAATTGAGATGTTTGGGAGCAATCGGATGGCAGAGTGACGAACAGCAGCAACAAGTGCCTCAGCATATATGTGAAACTCCTTCAAGATTGTTTTGGAAAAGCATTCCCAGTGAATCTGCATGAGAGAATGGCCAAGAGTGTGCAAGCTGTCATCAGGCAAAGGGTGGCTACATTGAAGAATCGAAAATCTACAATCTGTTGTTTGATTTGTTTGAAAGCACTTTTGGGGTACTACATGATTGCATATGTGTTATTTCATAGTTTTGCTTGTCTTCCACTATTATTCTACACTAGAAAATAGCCTTGAATGCGTTAGGTGTGTCCAAATTTTTGACTGCTACTGTACTGTCAACCTGTGTCAAATATCTAAGTTGAAAACATTGTTAAGTCAAAGCACTGTTGTCGACTTGCACCAGTTTGGGCCAACTAAAAATTTTAAGTTCAGTCAGCTATCACTTTAACCGGAAAGTTGAGTAACTAAAAAAGCCTGTGGAACCAGTTACTTAATATTTAGTTGAAAACAACTAGAATGTTTATTACAGGAGCAGCAAAAAATGGGGGGGAGGCTTGGGGGAATTTTTCTTGGGTTTTAGTGCTTTCCCGAATTTACGGGTTAAAAAGAATTTGGGCCCAAACCCCGGGATACTTATAGGGGCTTTCCAAATAACAGCTGTTAGGTCATTTCTTTACTGCGTTTCCATACACAAAGAGGTTCTGAATCAAACGTGTCAAAAAGGTTGCTCCATGCTCACGTTCTCCCCAGATGGGGTTTTGGCTAAATGAAAGTAACCCCGTCAATCTACAAACAGTGGATCGTCATTTCCAGGGGACCCATAGAACAGTAGAGAAAACTTCCTCTACACGTAGTCACTAACCAAATATGCTGGGGACAAAAAACAAGCTTTTTCCAAAAAAGGGACCTTTGTTTCAAATTTTGACCCAAACCCATGTGGCCCATGTGATAGAAATAGGGTGCCAGCCTTTAATATTCCACACTAAATTATATAATAACCCAAACCATTATTTTGTTTTTACTGCTG
>JAGTTL010002112.1:0-10524 GCA_036851935.1 Coregonus suidteri | reverse complement strand
TTATGAGGCTTATATGAAGGCTTTATGAAATGTATTGAAAATGTAATACATAAATATCTAATTTACATACAGTACAAGTCAAACGTTTGGACACACCTACTCATTCAAGGGTTTTTCTACATTGTAGAATAATAGTGAAGACATCAAAACTATTAAATAACACATATGGAATCATGTAGTAACCAAGAAAGTGTTAAACAAATCAAAATATATTTTATATTTGAGATTCTTCAAAGTAGCCACCCTTTGCCTTGAGGACAGCTTTGTACACTCTTGGCATTCTCTCAACCAGCTTCCTCTGGAATGCTTTTCCAACAGTCTTGAAGGAGTTCACACATATGCTGAGCACTTGTTGGCTGCTTTTCCTTCACTCTGCGGTCTAACTCATCCCAAACCAGCTCCATTGGGTTGAGGTCGGGGGATTGGGGACGCCAAGTCATCTGATGCAGCACTCCATCACTCTCCTTCTTGGTCAAATAGCCCTTACACAGCCTGTAGGTGTGTTGGGTCATTGCCCTGTTGAAAACAAATGATAGTCCCACTAAACCCAAACCAGATGGGAATCGCTGCAGAATGCTGTGGTAGCCATGCTGGTTAAGTGTGCCTTGAATTCTAAATAAATCACTGACAGTGTAACCAGCAAAGCACCCCCACACCATCACACCTCCTCCTCCATGCTTAACGGTGGGAACCACACATGCGGAGATCATCCGTTCACTTACTCTGTGTCTCACAAAGACATGGCGGTTGGAACCAAAAATCTCAAATTTGGACTCATCAGACCAAAGGACAGATTTCCACCGGTCTAATGTCCATTGCTCATGTTTCTTGGCCCAAGCAAGTATTTTCTTCTTATTGGTGTCCTTTGGTAGTGGTTTCTATGCAGCAATTCAACCATGAAGGCCTGATTCATGCAGTCTCCTCTGAACAGTTGAGGTTGAGATGTGTCTGTTAATAATAATAATAATATGCCATTTAGCAGACGCTTTTATCCAAAGCGACTTACAGTCATGTGTACATACATTTTTACGTATGGGTGGTCCCAGGGATCGAACCCACTACCCTGGCGTTACAAGCGCCATACTCTACCAATTGAGCTACAGAGGACCTGTAACACTGTGAATCATTTATTTGTGCTGCAATTTCTGAGGCTGGTAACTCTAATGCACTTATCCTCTGCAGCAGAGGTATCTCTGGGTCTTCCTGTGGCGGTGCTCATGAGAGCCAGTTTCATCATAGCGCTTGATGGTTTTTGCGACTGCACTTGAAGAAACTTTCAAAGTTCTTGACATTTTCCAGGTTGACTGACCGTCATGTTTTAAAGTAATGATGGACTGTCGTTTCTCTTTGCTTAAGTGAGCTGTTCTTGCCATGATATGGACTTGGTCTTTTACCAAATAGGGCTATCTTCTATATACCACCCCTACCTTGTCACAAAACAACTGATTGTCTCAAACACATTAAGAAGGAAAGAAATTCCACAAATTAACTTTTAACAAGGCACACCTGTTAATTGAAATGCATTCCAGGTGACTACCTCATGAAGCTGGTTGAGAGAATACCAAGAGTGTGCATGCTGTCATCAAGGCAAAGGGTGGCTACTTTGAAGAATATCAAATTTAAAATATATTTTGATTTGTTTTAACACTTTTTTGGTTACTACATGATTCCATACGCATTATGTCATAATTGTAGAAAATATTAAAAAATTAAGAAAACCCTGGTGTGTCCAAACTTTTGACTGGTACTGTAAGTATTCACACCCAATACTTTGTAGCAGCACCTTCGGCAGCAATTACAGCTGTGAGTCTTTCTGGGTAAGTCTCTAAGAGCTTTCCACACCTGGATTGTGGAACATTTAAACATAATTATTTTTAAAATTCTTCAAGCTCTGTCAAATTGGTTGTTGATCATTGCTAGACAACCATTTTAAGGTCTCACCATAGATTTTCAAGTAGATTTAAGTCAAAACTGTAACTCGGCCACGCAGGAACAGTCACTGTCTTCTTGGTAAGCAACTCCAGTGTAGATTTGGCCTTGTGTTTTAGGTTATTGTCCTGCTGAAAGATGAATTCATATCCCAGTGTCTGGTGGAAAACAGACTGAACCAGGTTTTCCTCTTGGATTTTGCCTGTGCTTATTAGCTCCATTCAGTTTCTTTTTTATCCTGAAAAACTCCCCAGTCCTTAGTAATTACAATCATACCCAGAACACAATGCAGCCACCATGCTTGAAACTATGGAGAGTGGTACTCAAGAATGTGTTATATTGGATTTGCCCCAAACATAACACTTTGTATTCAGAACAAAAAGTGAATTGCTTTGTCACATTTTTGACAGTATTACTTTAGTGCCTTGTGGCTAACAGGATTCATGTTTTGGAATATTTGTATTCTGCACAGGCTTCCGTCTTTTCACTCTGTCAATGAGGGTAGTATTGTGGAGTAACTACATTGGTGTTGATCCATCCTCAGTTTCTCCACTCACAGCCATTAAACTCTGTAACTATTTTAAAGTCACCGTTGGCCTCATGGTGAAATCCCTGAGCAGTTTCATTACTCTTCGGCAACAGAGTTAGGAAGGATGCCTGTATCTTTGTAGTGACTGGGTGTATTGATACACCATCCAAAGTGTAATTAATACCTTCACAATGCTCAAAGGGATATGCAATGCCTTCTTTGCGAGGCATTGGAAACCGCCCTGGTCTATGTGGTTGAATCTGTGTTTGAAATTGCTCCACTGAGCGACCTTACAGATAATTGTATGTGTTGGGTACGGAGATGAGGTAGCCATTAAAAAAATTATGTTAAACACTATTATTGCACACAGAGGGAGTGCATGCAACTTATGTGACTTAAGCACATTTGTACTCCTGAACGTATTTAAACTTGCCATTACAAAGGGGTTGAATACTTATTGACTCAAGACATTTCAGCTTTTCATTTTTGTAATTAATTTGTCAATTTTTTTAAAACATAATTCCACTTTGACGTTATTGGGTATTTTGTGTAGGCCAGTGACAAAAATCTCCATTTAATAAATGTTAAATGCAGGCTGTAACAGAACATAATGTGGAAAAAGTAAAGGGGTGTGAATACTTTGACGGCACTGTAAGTCTCCAAGATGAATGAAGGTAATCACTCAGTGAGGAAAATACATCAATATGTTGGACAACATTTGATTTTCAATTCCTCTGAGTTTTCGATTGATCTGTGTCTTTGAAAACTATTTTAAGTGGTTCAACGGAATGCTTACAAATCATCAATCCTTTTATAAAGCAAATCAATCTTTGGAACGAAATGAAGATGCTTAGATTAAAGTATCCAAAAAATATATAACATAAACATACTGTATATACTATATAATCAAATAGCCATAGATTAAACCAGACAATTGTGGTATAAATGTCAATAGAATAATTGATCATTATTATGAATGGTTGCTATCACAACATTGCTGATTGAATATATGGTTACAGTAAGTGTAATCTGATCATAACATTGCTGATTTAATATATGTTTACAGTAAGTGTAATCCAATCTTAGTCAGTTCATATACTTATTTCCCTCTGCTTGTTACCTAGTCTTGGGTCTATTTCAAGTGCTGTGATCATGTAGTCTTCTGCAGATGGCTAGACTGGATATGCTTG
Organism: Coregonus suidteri; assembly: GCA_036851935.1. NCBI lineage: Eukaryota > Metazoa > Chordata > Actinopteri > Salmoniformes > Salmonidae > Coregonus > Coregonus suidteri. The sequence continues at coordinate 6,876 of JAGTTL010002112.1, read as the reverse complement.
TTTTAGAACAGTAAATAACTTGAACAAGTCTCAAAGTTTAATCAACAGTGCCATCGTGATCCAGTTAGTGCTTTGTACTGCATCTGGTGTTTTTATAGACACTGCATGCTGACCTGCACAATATATAAAATTATAATGCAATTAGTCTCTCTCTTACATTTTTATATCTCTCTCCCTCTCTCTCCCTCTCCCTCTCCCTCTCTCCAAAGTTTACTTGATACAGTAATTTGTTCAGGAAATAACAGTCACTCTCCATTGTATGTAAACACCTGGAGTCAACGTTATGATCTGGACAAGTCATCACCATCCTGCCAACATCCTGCCATGCCGTGGTATCTCACAGGCCTTTATTTCAGAAACAGAAGTCGTGGCGACTTGTACATTTTTAATTAACTCTGGCACAGGACCCTGATGACAAAGGCTCCCTGCTCGGCACACACACAGACACACACACACACACACACTTCCTCCAGGAAGCAGGAAGCTTTTTGAGCGAGTGGCGGCTGATGAATGCTGGGATCCTGACAAGCTCAGAGTAATTACCCCTGTCCCATGGTTCCCGGTATGGGGCCCCCATCAGTCTCCATTATGGCCGTGTGTTGTGGCAGCCTTCCACTTTGTTTAGCAAATGAAATGCTTTTCCACCTGACTGCATGCGCCACAGAGAAAAAACGGGTTGAAAGGGGGCTGAGAGAAGGGCTGAGGAGGGTTGAGAAGAGCTCATGTCACCACGGACAGGCAGGGATGAACACGAGCAACATGAGTATCACAGTTGACAATGCTCACTCCCCTACTACATTGGATTATCGCTAAAGACCCACATGAAAGGGGAGGGAGAAAGGAGGAAAGGGTGCGATTGGTGTGTACCCATCCACTCAGCGAAGCCATCATTTCGAAGTGATCTGTGTGTGTGTGTGTGCGCATGCGTGTACATATGTGTTGCACGCCACCTGTTGCTTTAGTCAGTCATGAAGAAACTCAAATATCTCTTTAAAAATGACCCACTTGTTTCTCAGATGAATGGGGATAAGCAGGACTACATGTGTGACATGTTACTGAGAGAGGCCAAGTGGAAGTCTTAGCCAATTGAGGCTGTGTAGAGCCTGTTCTCTGTCTGTCAAGGACACATCACTGCATGCATTCAGCCAAGGTATGTACTCTTTGATGCACACTCATGTCTCAGAGGAGACTAACATGTCTGTCGAGGAGAATGACTTGAATTTCCTCCATCCAAGGTTGTTTGGCTAAGACAATACACATTTTGAATCGTTCCACTGGCAACGTCTGTATCATAATACAGTGAGCTCCAAACGTATTGGGACAGTGACACATGTTTTGTTGTTTTGGCTCTGTACTCCAGCACTTTGGATTTGACATGATACAAGGACCAAATTTAAAGTGCAGACTGTCAGCTTTAATTTGCGGGTATTTTCATCCAGATCGGGTGAACCGTTTAGAAATTACAGCACTTTGGATTACACACATTTGGGAGTCACTTTTATTGTAGAAGTGTTTCGAAACATATTCTATTCTTATTTACAATAAAAGTGACTCCAAAATGACATTTTACATTATTTACACTACATTATTTACCATTCATTTCTATTGGGCACAAAAACATCTGAAACACATCCAAAACAAACAGCAAATGTAAATGCAAGTTTGTAGAGTCACAAGCTTGATGTAGTCATTACATGCTAAAAATATGGGACCAAATACTAAACCTTTGCCATCTTTCATACACATATAAGTGAATTTGTAATGTAATTTCTAAACGATTCACCCGATATGGATTAAAATACCCTCAAACTAAAGCTGATAGTCTGTACTTTAACCTCATAATCATTGTATCATTTCAAATCCAAAGTGCTGGAGTACAGAGCCAAAACAACAACAAAACTCACTGTCCCAATACTTTTGGAGCTCACTGTGTGTTTACAACATATCAAACAAGAGAGTGCTTAGTTTGATATAGAATGGCTGTACCATTAGTGGTATTGTTTTCCAGATTACATTGATTGGAACAAACACATGTAACTGTCCTTTACACATGGTCTGTTTTCATTGGAGGATTATATAATTATCATGAAGGGAATTTTATTACTAGGAATTTGGGCTGTACTATTATGATTACATTTCATATTTAGTTAAGTTACCTAAAAAGCACCTGCTGCTAAGGCAACGATTGATGATTGACTGCAGCCATCATTAATATCAATCATCATTTATGGGACCACATTAAAATACATGAATAATTTAGCACTTAAGCGTCAAGGTCAAAACCTTGAAATCTTTCTAATCTTTTCAATCTAAATGACAAGGTTAATGCTACAGCCCATTCCCTAATCTAAGATGTGAGGTCGTTTACACTAATTCTCCATTATGAGGTCTGTTGGGGTAACACAACATGGTTGAGTCCCAAATGGGACCCGACTACCTACATAACGCACTACTTTTGACCAGAGCCCTATGGAACCTGGTCAAAAGTAGTGCACTAGATAAGGAATAGGGTGCCATTTGGGACACAGTCCATGACTGAGCGCCTCCTGAACAATGGTCCTGTGATGACTGGTTTTTCTAAAGCTGTTTGGAATGGAGTTATATAGGTCAATGGGGTGACGCCTGGCTATTGGTACAGCAAACAGAGTCTTTAACCTTATCATTGAAAAAATTAAATATGAATGCAACATGTAAAGTGTTGGTCCCATGTTCCTTGAGCAGAAATAAAATATCCCAGAAATATTCCACACGCACAAAAAGCTTATTTCTCTCAAATGTTGTGCACAAATTGGTTTACATGCCTGTTAGTAAGCATTTATCCTTTGCCAAAATAATCCATCCACCTGACAGGTGTGGCATATCAAGAAGCTGATTAAACAGCATGATAACTACACAGGTGCACCTTGTGCTGGGGATAATAAAAGGCCACTAAAATGTTCAGTTTTGTCACACAAAACAATGCCACAGATGTCTCATGTTTTGAGGGAGCATGTAATTGGCATGCTGACTACAGGAATGTTGAGCTGTTGCCAGAAAATGGAATGCTAATTTCTCTACCATAAGCCTCTTTCAACATCATTTTAGAGAATTTGTCAGTACGTCCAACCGACCTCACAACTGCAGACCATGTGTATAGCGTTGTGTGGGCGAGCAGTTTGCTGATGTCAACGTTGTGAACAGAGTGCCCCATGGTGGCAGTGGGATTATGGTATGGGCAGACATAAGCTACGGACAACAAACACAATTGCATTTTATAATGCACAGAGGTACCGTGACGAGATTCAGAGGCCCATTGTCGTGCCATTCATCCGCCGCCATCACCTCATGTTTCAGCATTATAATGCATGGCCCCATGTCGCAAGGATCTGTACACAATTTCTGGAAGCTGACAATGTCCCAGTTCTTCCATGCCCTGCATACTAACCAGATGCATCTGCCCAACGCATCACCGGGGGCACACTGCCTGCCCTCCAAGACACCTACAGTAACCCGATGTCAAAGAAAGGCCAAAAAGATCATCAAGGACATCAACCACCCGAGCCACGGCCTGTTCACCCCACTATCATCCAGAAGCGAGGTCAGTACAGGTGCATCAAAGCTGGGACTGAGAGACTGAAAAACTGCTTTTAGCTCAAGGCCATCAGACTGTTAAATAGCCATCACTAGCCGGCTACCACCCGGTTACTCAACCCTGGACCTTAGGAGGCTGCTGCCGTATTTACATACATACAGTATGGAATCACTGGTCACTTTAGTAATGGAACACTGGTCACTTTAATAATGTTTACATGCTGTTTTACTCATTTAATATGAATATATACTGTATTCTACTGAATTCTAGTCAATGCCACTCCGACATTGCTCGTCCTAATATTTGCATATTTCTTAATTCCATTCTTTTACTTTAAGATTTGTGTGTATTGTTGTAAATTGTTTGATACTACTGCACTGTTGGAGCTAGGAACACAAGCATTTCGCTACACCCGCAATAACATCTGCTAAATATGTGTTTGTGACAAATACAATTGTATTTTATTTTATTGAGTATGTTTGGGATTCTCTGGATCAATGTGTACAACAGCGTGTTCCAGTTCCCTCCAATATCCAGCAACTTCGCACAGCCATTGAAGAGGAGTGGGACAACATTCCACAGGCCACAATCAACTGCCTGATCAACTCTATGCAAAGGAGATGTGTCACGCTGCATGAGGCGAATGGTGACTGGTTTTCTGATCCACGGCCCTACTTCTTTGGTATATATAACCAAAAGATGCATGCATATCTGTAGCAAAATCGTAGAAATTGTTGCATGTTGCATTTATATTTTTGTTCAGTATAGTTATATGCATTGTATAAATATGTAAATAGGCATATTCTGCTCCATACACCCACAAAGCCTCTGGATACAGGGCAGCCTCAAGTGTTGGCTAGAACAAGTAGATGAAGGCCTAAACAATTTTCTGCCCAACTGATTATCTAAAACACCTTTTGGCAGGTTGAAGGTAAAGATATGCCCCATAGTGGAAAGGGAACTCTTAAATGGCAGTTGTTTTTACCACATTCAAATATGACAAAATTCATATTTACTTCAACATTCTTAAAATTAAGTTATACTACAATCAAATGATGGTATATCAGCTTTTTAGTACTAATGTGGATTGTACTTGGGAAAATAACTGCACAAAGTATAATTTTGGTTTGACAGAATATGCAAATTAACTGTAATTTCGCTAAAATAACAGTGTTTTGGTAATTTTTTATTTCAGATAACAGTATTTACATGTGTAATTATGTTTATTTTTTTGAACCTTTAACCAGGGGAAACCCATTGAGACCAGGATCTCATTTTCAAGGATGCCATGGAAACCATAAATCACCATAATCAATCTTAAATAGACATGCCCCATTCAAAAAAATACAGAAAACTAAGAACAGATATAGCCCATGGTTCTCCTCAGACATGACTGCCCTTGACCAGCACAAAAAAACATCCTGTGGGGTACTGCATTAGCATCAAATAGCCCCCGCGATATGCAAACTGCAACTTTCAGGAGAAGTTAGGAGCCAATATACACAAGCAATTAGGAAAGCAAAGGCTAACTTTTTCAAACAGAAATTTGCATCCTGTAGCACTAACTCCCTCAAAAAGTTTGGGACACTGTAAAGGCCATGGAAAAAATAAGAGCACTTCCTCCCAGCTGCCCACTGCACTGAGGCTAGGAAACACTATCACCCACCGATAAATCTACAATATCAAAATCGAGAATTTCAACAAGCATTTTGCTACGGCTGGCCATGCTTTCCACCTTGGCTACCACTTACCCCGGGCCACCAGCTCTGCATCTCCGCTGCAACTTGCCCATGCCCCCCCCCCGCCCGCTCGCTCCTTCACCACAAATCCAGACAGCTTGAATGTTCTAATCTAAAAGAGCTGCAAAATTCTGGACCCCCCCAACAAATCAATCTGGGCTAGACAATCTGGACCCTTTCTTTCTAAAACTAGCCGCCGAAATTGTTCGCAACCCACTATTACTAGACTCCTGTTCAACCTTCAACCTCTCTTTCGTAACGTCTGAGATCCCCAGAATGGAAAGCTGCCGCGGTCATCCCCCCTTCAAAGGGGGTGACACTCTAGATCCAAAACTGGTACAGACCAGAATACTCCATCCTGCCTTCAAAAAGTTTTTTGGAAAGTCAACAAACAGGATTCAGTCGACCATTTCGAATCCCACCGTACCTTCTCCGCTATGCAATCCGGTTTCCGAGGCTGTCATGGGTGCACTTCAGCCACGCTCAAGGTCCAAAACGATATTATAACCACGATCGATAATAGACGGTACTGTTTTGCAGCCGTTTCATTGACCTGGCCAAGGCTTCGAGACTCTGTCAACCACCGCCATTCTTATTTGCAGACTAACTAGCCTTGGGTTTCTCAAATGACTGCTCCAATGGTTCACCAACTACTTCTCAGATAGAGTTCAATTACTGTCAAATCGGAGGGCCTGTTGTCTGGACCTATTGGCAGTCTCTATGGGGAGTGGACCACAGTGTGTCAATTCTTGGGCCGACTCTTTTCTCTCGTGTATATCAATGACGTCGCTCTTGCTGCTGGTGACTCTCAGATACACCTCTACGCAGACCGACACCATTTTCGTATTACATCTGGCCCTTCATTGGCCACACTTGTGTTTACAAAAACCTTCCAAACGAGCTTCAATTCCATGACAACAATCCTTCAGTAGCCTCCAAACTGCTCTGAAAAAAACACTAGTAAAACTAACATGCATGCTCTTTCAACCGAACGCTGCTTGTACCCGCCCACCGACTAGAATCCTACTCTCGACGGGTCGACCTAGAGTATGTGGACAAATACAAATATCTAGGTGTTGGTTAGCTGTAAAATCTCCCTTTAGACTCACATTAAAATCCCAACCAAAGTTTTAAACTAGAATCGGTTTCCCCTTTCGCAAAAAAAAGCCTCCCCACTCATGCTGCCAAAAATGCCCCCGTAAAATGATATCCTACCGATCCTTGACTTTTGGCGAGCATTTTCAAAAAAGCCTCCAACACTCTACTCGCAAATTTGGATGTTGTCATCACAGTGCCCTCCCTTTTTCCAAAGCCCCAATTTAAAACCCACCACTGTGATGTACGCTCTTGTTGGCTGGTCCAATACATATTTTGTCGCCAAAAACCCCCCTGGGTCCAGGCCCTCATAAACACTGCTAGCAAATCCCCGCCTTCTAGCTCATTGGTCACCATAGCAAACCCACCTAGTCGGGCCCCCAGCGGGTATATCTCATGGTACCCCAAACCCAAAACTCCTTGGGCCCCAATTCCTCCCGTTCTCGCTCCCAAGATGGAACAAATTTCAAA
>JAGTTL010002111.1:0-10524 GCA_036851935.1 Coregonus suidteri | reverse complement strand
AAAAGGGAAAAAGAGACACAAAAAAAAACATTCCAGGTAAACAGAAAGTGTCCCAGACACAAATATTTTATAAATATTAGATGACGCTTAACAAGACACACCTGTATAAATTGATGGGTCATGTGAAAAAATGCTATAACCCCCACCCACATCTTGCTAAGTGGATGGGTCTCTAAAGAAGGTGTAACGGTACAGCGAAATGGTTATTTGCATAGTAGCAATATCAAAAATAGATAGTGTCAATATAAGAAAAAATATACAGTTTGTACAACAACGATATAAATAACGATATCAGTGATAGATGGGGGTAGTTACAGTTGAAGTCGGAAGTTTACATACACCTTAGCCAAATGCATTTAAACTCTGTTTTTCGCAATTCCTGACATTTAATCCTAGACAAAACCCCTGTCTTAGGTCAGTTAGGATCCCCCACTTTATTTTAAGAATGTGAAATGTCAGAATAATAGTAGAGAGAGATTTATTTCAGCTTTTGTTTCTTCATCACATTCCCAGTGGGTCAGAAGTTACATACCACTCAACTAGTATTTGGTAGCATTGCCTTTAAATTGTTTAACTTGGGTCAAACTTTTAGGTACCCTTCCACAAGCTTCCCAAAATAAGTTGGATGAATTTTGGCCCATTCCTCCGACAGAGCTGGTGTAAACTGATTTCAGGTTGTAGGCCTCCTTGCTTGCAAAACCTTTTTCAGTTCTGCCCACAAAATGTTCTATAGGATTGAGGTCGGGGCTTTGTGTTTGGCTACTCCAATCCCTTGACTTTGTTGCCCTTGAGCCATTTTGCCACAATTTTGGGAAAGTAGTTTGGGGGTCATTATCCTTTTGGGGAAGACCCATTGTGCCCAAGCTTTAATTTCCCTGACTGATGTCTTGAGATGATGCTTCAATTTATCACATCATTTTCCTCCTCATGATGCCATCTATTTTTTGAAGTGCACCAGTCCCACCTGCAGCAAAGCACCCCTACAGCATGATGCTGCCACCCCCGTGCTTCACATTTGGGGATGGTTTTCATCGGCTTGCAAGCAACCCCCCTTTTCCTCCAAACATAACGATGGTCATTATGGCAAAAAAGTTTTTATTTTGTTTCACAGACCAGAGGACATTTCTCCAAAAAGTACGATCTTTGTCCCCCTGTGCAGTTGCAAACCGTAGTCTGGCTTTTTTATGGCGGTTTTGGAGCAGTGGCTTCTTCTTGCTGAGCGGCCTTCAGGTTATGTCGATATAGGGCTCGTTTTACTGTGGATTATAGATACTTTTGTAATGTTTCCCCCAGCATCTTCACAAGGTCCCTTTGCTGTTTTTCGGGATTGATTTGCACTTTTGCACCAAAGTACGTTCATCTCTAGGAGAACGCGTCTCCCTTTCCCGAGCGGTATGACGGCTGCGTGGTCCCATGGTGTTATACTTGCGTACATTGTTTGTACAGATGAACGGGTACCCTTTAGGCGTTTTGAAATTGCTCCCCAAAGGGTGAACCAGACTTGTGGAGGTCTACAATTTTTTTTCTGAGGTCTTGGCTGATTTCTTTGAGTTTCCCCTGATGTCAAGCAAAAAGGCACTGAGTTTGAAGGGAGGGCCCTTGAAAACTTCCACAGGTACACCTTCAATTGACTCAAATGATGTCAATTAGCCTATCAGAAGCTTCTAAAGCCATGACATCATTTTCTGGAATTTTCCAAGCTGTTTAAGGCACAGTCAACTTAGTGTATGTAAACTTCTGACCCACTGGAATTGTGATACAGTGAATTATAATTTAAATAATCTGTCTGTAAACAATTTTTGGGAGAAATTACTTGTGTCATGCCACAAAGTAGATGTCCTAACCGACTTGCCAAAACTTAGTTGGTTAACAAGAAATGTGTGGAGTGTTTGAAAAACGAGTTTTAATGACCCAACCTAAGTGTATGTAAACTTCCGACCTCAACTGTATATGCATACGACCATGGCTAACGTTAATTTTTTCGAAATACTGCAGTAGAAAGGATTATCTACACATAAAAGAGCAGCTCATTCTGTAGACAGAAGATGCTACACGGCAGACCAATCCGAAACTTTATCTCTCGGCATGTCCAGCCATTCATTATCTCAGCCAAAACATGGCTAGCGGGAAGGTTCCTGTCTTTTTCTGTGGCTAAACCAACTAGGCTCGTAATTTAACAAATGTATTCATATTTACAGATGGCATACAAGTTTGTTATTAAGGCACATGAACGTTCAAATGTTCCAGAAGGCATTTCTGGCAAAAAACGCATTTTGATAAAAAATAAAAATAAACGTTCAAATGCCTGTCCTGTGAAGTCGTGACTTGCGACATACGCCTAGTTTCTTGAAAGGAGTCACATTTTATGACGGTGCCACATTGAAAGTCACTCAGCTCGTCAGTAAGACCATTCTACTTGTGATGCCTTTTACAAAATAAAATAATGATGTAGTCCTGTCCTTGAGCAGTTCTTGTCTATCAATGTTCTGTATTATGTCATGTTTTGTGTGTTCCCCAGGAAGAGTAGCTGCTGCTTTGCAACAGCTAATGGGGATTCTAATAAAATACCAAATACCAAATACTTCCAATGTTTGTCTATGGAGATTGCATGGCGGTGTGCTCGATTTTATACATCTCTCAGCAACAGGTGTGGCTGAAATAACCAAATTCACTATTTTGAAGGGGTGTCCACATACAGTACTTTTGTATATATAGTGTATATGTATTTGCTCACAACAACCACATGATGACAACTACAGTGCCTTCAGAAAGTATTCACACCCCTTGACTTTTTCCCAAAAAAATTGTATTACAAAATAGTATTAAAATGGATTTGTCATTTCTTTTGTCAACGATCTACACAAAATACTATGTAATGTAAAAGTGGAAGAAAAATTCTAACATTTGTAAAAAAAAATATATTAATAATAATTAAACACTAAAATACAGTATCTTGATTAGATAACATTTGGCAGAGATTACAGCTGTCAGTCTTTCTGGGTAAGAGCTTTCTCTAAGAGCTTTCCACACTTGGATTGTGCAACATTTGCCCATTATTCTTTTCAAAATACTTCAAACTTCTGTTTTCCCCAAAGTGGTAGTTTTTTTGATTTCAAATTGCTTAACAAACCATTTTTTTTTCCAGGTCTTTGCCATGGGAAATTTTCAAAGGCTAAGATTTTAAGGGTCCCAAAAACCCCTTTAAAAACTCGGGCCACTCCGGAAAACATTTCACATTGTCCCTTTTCCTTTGGTTAAAGGGCAAAAACAATCCCAAGAAAATGGTGGGAAATTCCCCATCTTCCCCCCCGTGGTTCCCTTGGTGGGGAAAAGCAAGGGGGGGGACCTGAAACCAGGTTTTTTTCCCCCCTCCTAGGGCAATATTTTTTTTTCCTGTGTTTTTTAATCTCCATTCCCCGTTTTCTTTTTTTATGTGCTGGAAAAAAAAACAAAACTCACCCCCTCCCTTAAATGATAACAAAGGCATTTAAACCACATAACCATGATGGCCAGGCCAGCCCCCACTTGTGACCCTTGAAACTATGCGGAAAGTCGGGGCTTCCAGTAATTGTATTTTGGAATTTGCCCCAAATAAATAACCCTTTTTTGTATTTTCAGGACCAAAAAGTGGGAAATTGCCGTTTTTTGGGCCCACAATAAAAATTTTTGCCAGTAATTAACTTTTAAGTGCCCTTAATAGCAAAAAAAAACAGGATTGGCCATTGTTTTTTTTGGACTATAATGTTTTATTTCAAGGGTACGCCTCCTTCCTTTTCTTTTTCACTCTGGTTCCCCCATTAATGTTTAGGTTAAAATTGTGGGAGTAAAAACTTACAATGTTTTTTTTGTTTTTTGATCCATTCACTTCAGTTTTCCTCCCCGTGATTCAACAGAACACTTCCTCCGTTAAACTGGTTTTTAAAAAAGTTCACCCATTGGGGCCTCAATGCGTGAATATTTCCCTGAGTGTTTTTTTTTTTTTTCCCTTTCCCTCCTTCCGGCCCAAACCCTGAGAATTTGGGGAAAGGGGAAGCCCTGGTAATCCTTGTTTTTTAATAAGTTGGAATGGTGGGGTAAATGATTTATATACACCCAATTTTACAAATTTTAACGGTAAATTTTATAGGGCGGGAACTTCAAATTCCAGAGCGGACCTTAACAAATTTCCAAAAAGTGTAAATTCATAAACTCCCAATTTGCCCAAAAGGGGCTAATTTCATTTTATGTTTTTATTTTTGATTTTTACAATTTTTTACCCAAAAAAAGGGTGCCCCCTTTCTGGTTTTGCAAGGCATTTGGAAAAAAAAACCTCCCTCGTCCCCCCCCTGTTTGTTGTGGATAATCCCCCTTATGTTTTATTTTTGAAAAATTTCCCCAAACTTGCCTTGTACCAAAGGGACCTTTTACAGATTTACTTTTTTATTAGTGGGGTTTTACAAGAGATTTAAGGTAAAAGTCCCCCCATTTACAAAATCTTTGTTAAAACACTATTTAAATTTGTAACACGTTTGGAAAGTCCCCATAAACAAACTTTTATTATGGTAGACCATGTTAAGCAAATTTTTACTTCTGGAACTTATTTAGGGCCTTTTTGGTGTAACATTACCCCGCTGGGAAGTTCAAGAAGCAGGGTGGCAAAGGGAAGGTGAGTTTTTAAATTGGAATGAAAACCCCAAAAAACATTGAAAATGCGACCAGACAGAAACGTTGAGGAAGAAAAAAAAACAAATAAACCTAAATGAACTTTTAGGGATTGGTTCAAAAGAGAAAAAAAACACTGAGGGCAAAATAAAAAAAGGGGGGAATTGAATCACGGAGTAAATAATTGACCGGTTGGTGTGCGTAATAACATAGTTTTTGCCCAGGGCCTGGTGGTTTTTAGTTAAAATCGGCCCAAGTCCGAAGCCCCGTAGGGGAGGCAGGATTAGGAAATGGGACAGGGGGCCTTAATAAAAAACAAAACGATAAAAAACGGGAAAGGACTAATAAACTTATGGAAATCCAAGGACATTTTTTCAGGCTTTTTTCATTTTTTAAATTTAATTTGGTTAAAACATTTCCAAAAAAAAAAAAAACAAATTCCACCTTTTGGACATGGATTGGGGGTACATTGTGGTGTTAGGCCCCTGGGGAACCAACAATTCTCAATTTTTAAGCCTTTTTTTAAAATTCCATGGATGTAATACAACCACAGGAAAAATGGTTGAAAAAAAGGTAAAAGGTTTTTGTGAAACTTTTATTTCCCTGAAGCCAACTTGTTAATGGAATGAATCCCCGTATTGTTTTGATTCTCTTCCACACCAGCCACGTCCATGGCGGGACCACTTATAAGGAAAGTAAGGGAAGGATGCTTTCATTTTAAAAAAAATGTGGGAATTTGGGTGGTTTTTAGAGTAACCAAAAAAAACGCTTGAGGGGAATACGTTTTAAGAAGGGACCACTCTACTTTGGAGTAAAAAGGGGGGGAACAGAAGTAAAATATGTATAGTAATGGAATAAGCGCACAAGGCGTAATTTTATGCAGGGCTGAGAGGTTTTGTTTTTTTTTTGTTGTTTTTTGTGGAAACGTTTTTTTTTTTCCCGCTTTATCTATTGTAGGGTGTTAAGGCTCTCTCCTCTTTGCGTAGGTAAAAAACCTTACTTGTTGGTTTTTGTTTGTTTGTTTTCTTTTTTTTTTTCATGGGGCTGTAAATCCCCCGAATTTCCTTTTGATTTTTGAGAGTGGCAAGGGGGATTGTTTGGGGGCAAGGGCCCCTGGAGGGGGACGGGCTTTTTGGCCAGTCCCCCCCCTCTTCCCGGCCCTTGGTGCCGGCGGGGGGGAACCCGCTTTGCCCTGTGGGGTCCCCCCCCCCCCCCATGCCCCTGGCAGTTCACCACGCTAACTGCCCCCCCCTTGTTCCACCTGTATTTGTCCCAATGGGGACGGGGGGGCTTGTTTTTTTTTTTTTCACGGGGTTCCCCTCAGTTTTTGCAACTACCAATTTCAGGGGGCTCATTAATTTTGCCGAACAGAAAAAAAAAAACCCTGGAGGTGAAAACACCTTTTGGACTAATGTAAGTTTGTCAACCAGTTCCCTCCCCCGCTTTTGGGTCCTCACAGTTTTTTTTTTTGCCACAAAAGTTACACCTAACCTCCTTGTAACCCATCAGGGCCAACCGGATCTTTAGCAAAGAGGCCCTTTACCACCCCACCAAAGAAGGGAGTGGGGGTTAAAGTTTTGACCCCTGGATTTAATGGAACTCTAGTATACCATTCTTTAAGTTTTTTCCGTCCTTAACAATGGTTTTATGGGTTTTTTTTGTAATTTGGGATGGGGGAGGGTTTGATCCCTAGATTATGTTTGGGGGCAAATAAAAGGGTAAACTTATACCAGGAAAGCTTCGGACATCGGAGGCCCTAAAACGGGGGGTGGAACATTACTATTCCTAGCAAGAGGCTAAGCTAGTTATTAGCTAAAAACAGGGGAATTAAGTGCAAGCGCTGCCCGTTATTTGAGAACATTTCGCCCTTCAATCCCCCAAGGCGTGGCCACCACAAAAACCCGACAAGGCCGTGCCAAGGGGCCCAGGGCGTGCCACAGAAGACAAAGGCGGGGGGCCCCCCCCCCCAACCCCCAAGGATAGCATATGAAAAAACACATCATAAGCATTAAATAAAAATGTTAGAATTACAGGAAATTACCTCTAAAACAGCAACATTATCTTTCAGCCCTCATGGCAAAATGGTATAAAAATATATATAAAACTGCAAATGTTTCTCTCTGCCCCATGGCAAAAAATAAATGAATAAAATAAATACATTTGTTGCTCGGACCTTGCGTGGGGGCCTCAGGAGGATATCAGGAGACAGAAGAAATATAAACTTCATACTCCCTCGCGGCTGTCAGGGCCTCGAAGAGAATGTCAGCTGCCATCGTCTTTGCCCCCCCTGCTGCGTAAGTCCACTGTGACCGGTTTACCTGCGATGATCTTACGCCGCCGTCCAAGGAGACAAAGATTTAAGGAGAGGGTGATGTGACGACAACAAATGATGTAAACGTTTCAGTTGTCGAGCTGAAGTGGAGTTGTGGGGTGTGTGTGTATGTGTGTCTGTCTGTGTATCTATTTTCGGTGTGTTTGTTGTAGCTATAGCTGTGTGTATTGTAGTGAGGAAGTCCCTGAAGAAATGTCAGGAATAATTAAAAAAAACAAAGAAAACACAGATGGATAAGTAAAGCTAAATTCAATAATATTACACTGAGGGGGCCCCATTTAAAAATGGGAAATAACAAATTTTGGATTAAAAATGCGGGAACCTACAGGCCATGTTCCTACAGACCATACTGCACACAATTATATTTCTACTACGACAATGCAATCGGTTGCTCTTCCCCTTGGTCCACCTCTTGCTGTCTGCCCATGTCACGATACTCAAGGCTTGCCTTTTAATTGGACTTGAAAATACGGGCTTTTAGGGAAGAAGCCAAACTGGCGTTAAATTGATATCATGATCGATATTGAGGGAGCTATTCACATAGCAGTAGGACACAGTTCCCACCATGCTACTAGTCAGAATGGTTACAAAATGGTAAAAAAAAACACGTCATTATCAATATTTTATATTCTTCACTCAGAAACGTTTCATTTTGTTTCTTTTCACCCATTTTTCCCCTTGTAAGGCAAGCCTCTGCATTATCAGCTCTGTACAGAATGGACACCTAAACGTTGGGTCCTTTGTATTAGCCCTGGTCTTATGTTAAACATAGCTTAGCTAGGCATTTGCCTGCATCTTCATTCACAAAACATCCCACAGCATTACCCTTCTTCAATGATAAGAAGTCACAGGAGTATCTTTATTGAGAGGGGAATGTGCATCGTTCACTCACACCAACAGGTTCATTGTCTATTACATTCCAAAAAAATACCTCAAGCCTTCTACACAAACAAATAAAACCAAATTCAGGTCTCAAGCTGTAAATAGCATTCTGGGTTGGCATTATCTCACAAGATAATCTTTTAAATTCAATTCAATGTGCTGTTGTTGTGTGGTGATGGCCACACAACTTAACATTAGCATTCAATGCGCTACAAAACCCAATTTTTTGGTTTTTCTTTTGGGGACTGGATTTATGCCTCATTAGCATGGAGAGCACAGCACGATTAAAAAGCCCAGCTCGCTTTCAAACAATTGAGCGACTTTGACAACAAAGGGTGAAGCGAACGTGAAAAAAAACGATGCGTCTCTACTTACAGCTGTAGGAGAGGAGTGAGGGGCAAGCTTCAGTGTTTATTCTCTCAAAAAAAAAAACTTATCCATTACTGAGGCTACCCTTTACTGCCCAAGAAGGGGACGGGGGTATCATTTGGTGTTAGACTTCCCTGACCTAATGGAGATTTGGTCGCTAGTTTGAATTCAGTATTATCTTATTGTTCCTGAATGGGGGCAATTTGTGTTGCAAGCAGCATGAAAAAAAAAAATTCATATTTTAATAAGGCTTGTATTGTCATCTTGTTTTGGGCACATTCTTATGAGCTAGCTGAAAAATAGTAGCAAATAGTTAGGGCAAAATTGATCCATCTACCAACCCACTGGCTCGAACGGAGGAAAAAAACATGTGGGAGTATTTGACAGCACTTTAAGTTGACTGATAAACAACAGAATTGAACGTCAGCCATTGTGGCCTTGATTTTTTTCATTGTCCTTCATGTTTTTATTTATATGATGTTTGTATTGGGAATATTGACCTGTTTCTCCATGTAATGGTTTCCAGTTGTCTGCCTAAAGGGGCTACAAGGACAACAGAGGCTGAAAAACCCTCCGTGGGTTCTTCACCAGATAATGTTTGGTTCCCTGGGGGACGGTTTTGGCAAGGTCGGGATAGTGACACCCGTCCTTGGAATTCTAGGCATGACCCGTGGGTGGGACGTTTGAGTAGATCATTTAGTATTATCATTGTACGCTGATGATCATGTTTGCTCTGTTAATTCCACAACTTGAATCCCTTCCACAGCCTCATAGAGGATCTAGATAACATTTTTAAACCTCTTCTGGATTCAAACCAAAATTATGATAAATGGTACTATATTACATATAGGATCACTAAAAAAAATACAAAAAACTTTTAAATTACCGTGTAGTTTACCAATAAAATGGTCTGATGGTGATGTGGGTATACGTGGTATAATTTTTACAGTTGGGGGAAGAGAACAAGTATTTGATACCCCTTTTTTGAATTTTATTTTTTTATTTTTATTCCACCTTTATTTAAAACAGGTAAACCAGTTGAGAACAAGTTCTCATTTACAACTGCGGGGGATGCCTGGCCAAAAGATTAAAGCAAAGCAGTTGCGATTAAAAAACAACAAAACACAGAGTTACATATGGGGTAAAACAAAACAAAGTCAAAATACAACCGAAATACATATAATATTTACAGTGTGCAAATTTAGCAAGTTATGGAGGTGTAAGGCAATAAAAAATAGGCTATAGTGCAAAATAATTAAGAATTAGTATTAAACACAATGGAATGATAGATGTGCAAGAGATGATGTGCAAAAAAAATTAGAGATTACTGGGGTTACAAAAATGAGCAAAATAAATAACAATAATAGGGATGAGGTAGTTTGATACACTGCGATTTTGCAGGTTTTCCTTACGTACAAAAGCATGTAGAGGTCTGTAATTTTTATCATAGGTACACTTCGACTGTGAGGAACACGGACTCTAAAACAAAAAATCCAGAAAAAAATCACATTGTATGATTTTTTAAGTAAATTAATTTGCCATTTTATTGCATGTCATAAAAAGTATTTTGATACATCAAGAAAAAAAGCAGAACTTAATATTTGGGTACAGAAACCTTTGTTTGCAATTACAGAGCTTCATACGTTTCCTGTAGGTCTTGGTGGAACCAGGTGCAACCCACAACGCGCCAAGGGATTTTTGGCCCCCACTTCCTCCATAACAGGAACCTTCTCAGAAAATCCTTCAGTTCTGGGGGGGCTGGCGCTGGTGCAATATGGGACTTTCAAAGCAACCCCTCCAAAAAAGAATTTTCTATTGGTTTTCAGGTTCTGGGAGACTGGCTAGGGGGGCCACTCCATCGGACTTGAGATGCCCTTCCTTACGGGAGCCACTCCTTAGTTCGTGCCCTTGGGCGTGTGTGGTTCGGGTCGTTTGTCATTGCTGGGACGGGGGGGAAACCCCAAAGCAAACACAGGCTTAGGTTGGACCACATCGTCCACAATTTGCTCTTACTGGAGGGAAGGAGGTTGAGGGCTAAGCTCTCGTGAATACATGGCCCCATCCATCCTCCCCTCAATACGGTGCAGTCGTCCTGTCCCCTTTGCAGAAAAGCATCCCCAAAGAATGATGTTTCCACCTCCATGCTTCACGGTTGGGAGGTGTTCTTGGGGTTGTACTCATCCTTCTTCTTCCTCCAAACACGGCGAGTGGAGTTAGACCAAAAAGCTCTATTTTTGTCTCACAGACCACATGACCTTCTCCATTCCTCCTCTGGACATCCAAAAGGTTTTAAAATTGTG
>JAGTTL010002110.1:0-10535 GCA_036851935.1 Coregonus suidteri | reverse complement strand
TGGAGAGAGAGAGAGGTCTTGGGACTAGTACTGTTCCAATATGAGGGTTGAGGAACAGTCAGTGTTGCAGCACTTCCATATGAGATGAAACTGTGTTTTTTAGATCAGATGGAATAAAGAAGAGACAAGAAGAAGAAGACTACTGAGTTGCACCCCTGAGTGTCAGTTGGGACGGAGGAGGTGAGACAGTCTCTCTCAATAAGAACTGATCAGAGAGCTGTACCTCTGACTATGGCAGTGACTGGCAGGTTAGGGCCCCCTGGAAGGCCAGGCTGTAGGCTCTCTTTCTCTACAGGATGTCTCTACTCTCTCCCTCTCTCCCTCTCTCCCTCTCTCCCCCTCCCTCTCTCCCTCTCTCTCCCCCTCTCTCTCTCCCTCCCTCTCTCCCTCCCTCCCTCTCTCCGTCCCTCTCTCCCTCTCTCCGTCCCTCTCTCCCTCTCTCCCTCCCTCTCTCACTCCCTCTCTCACTCCTCTCTCACTCCTCTCTCACTCCCTCTCTCACTCCCTCTCTCACAATTCAATTTAAGGGCTTTATTGGCATGGGAAACATATGTTAACATTGCCAAAGCAAGTGAAGTAGATAATAAACAAAAGTGAAATAAACAATCAAAATTGATAGTAAACATTACACTCACAAAAGTTCCAAAATAATAAAGACACTTGAAAAATATTATGTGCAAATAGTTCAAGTACAAAAGGGAAAATAAATAAATAAAAATATGGGTTGTATTTACAATGGGTGTTTGTCCTTCACTGGTTGCTCTTTTCTTGTGGCAACAGATCACACATCTTGCTGCTGTGATGGCACACTGTGGTATTTCACTCAATAGGAAATTTGTGTCTCTAATATGGTCATACATTTGGCAGGAGGTTAGGAAGTGCAGCTCAGTTTCCACCTCCTTTTGTGGGCAGTGTGGACATAGCCTGTCTTCTCTTGAGAGCCAGGTCTGCCTACGGCAGCCTTTCTAAATACATTTACATTTGACATTTAAGTCATTTAGCAAGGCTATGCTCACTGAGTCTGTACATAGTCAAAGCTTTCCTTAAGTTTGGGTCAGTCACAGTGGTCAGGTATTCTGCCACTGTGTACTCTCTGCTTAGGTCCAAATAGCATTCTAGTTTGCTCAGTTTTTTTGTTAATTCTTTCCAATGTGTGAAGTAATTCTCTTTTTGTTTTCTCATGATTTGGTTGGGTCTAATTGTGCTGTTGTTGCTGTCCTGGGGCTCTGTGGGGTCTGTTTGTGTTTGTGAACAGAGCCCCAGGACCAGCTTACTTAGGGGACTCTTCTCCAGGTTCATTTCTCTGTAGGTGATGGCTTTGTTATGGAAGGTTAAGGAATCGCTTCCTTTTAGGTGGTTGTAGAATTTAACGGCTCTTCTCTGGATTTTGATAATTAGCGGGTATCGGCCTAATTCTGCTCTGCATGCATTATTTGGTGTTTTACACTGTCCACTGAGGATATTTTTGCAGAATTCTGCATGCAGAGTCTCAATTTGGTGTTTGTCCAATTTTGTGAATTGGACAAACTTGTCAAGGCCCTTCTTGCCTTGTCTCTCAGATCATTCACAGCTTTGTGGAAGTTACCTGTGGGGCTGATGTTAAGGCTGATCTCACTCACTCACTCACTCACTCACTCACTCACTCACTCACTCACTCACTCACTCACTCACTCACTCACTCACTCACTCACTCACTCACTCACTCACTCACTCACTCACTCACTCACACACACAGAGGTGTCATATCATACTGTATGTTCCATCTCCTCCTCCCCTCCTCCACTCCCCTCCTCCCTCTGCTCTCTCACTTTGTTTGCCGGTCCCTCTGCCTCTCTCACACACTCTGCTTCTCTCCTCGCTGTTCTTTCTCTCTCTCTCGTTCACACACACACACACACACACGTACGTCTGTGATATCCATTCATACTGTATGTTCCATCTCTGTCCATACCTTGGAGATATAGCTGGACCTGCTGGCAGAATGACCCAGGGGCTTCTCATTCTGAAAGAGGGGCAGAAATACACATTTAGTCATTTTGACATAAGAGACAACAAGGATAATATCTATCTGTTATCAATTTGACAGTGATTACACATGATAGAATATGGCTGGTAATGATTATTACATATTTACAGCACTGCTATCCACACTGCACATTTACCAGCTGTTTGGTTATGCACACATAAACACACTAACGGGCGCACACACACACACACACACACTCTTGCTCTCTCTCGCTCTCTCTCTGTCTAAACATTACCATACTGATGCTTTCGCAAACAAGTTCAGTGGAATAGTCAGAAGATTTTCAGAAGATGATAACAACTCTAGTTGATAAAATTGAGTTGTTTTCATGCTCAAGAAAAACAGACACGCACACACACACAAATGGATATGAGTTTTATCTCTCTTTTTTTAAATTTGTAATTACTCTATCACTTCCTGGGGTATCTCAACTTCTGGTTGCCATGGTGATGCTAGTGATAGAGGTATGTGTGTTAAGTCCCTCTATCATCTATCTCTCTCGCTCTATTCATGTCTGTCTGTGATTGGCAGAACTTCCGCCTAAAGACATATAAACAAGCAACAACACACCAACCCTAAAAAATAAAAACTCACCCACCCAATTTCTGAGAAGATATGTGATCTCTTTATGGTCTTAATACAGTGAAGTGATTACACACTCACTCACACGATAAACAGACCCTGATGAACCCATACACACACACACCTGATAAACAGACCCTGATGAATCCACACAGCACATACACACACACACCTGAGAACCTGTGTGTTTATCTATGTTTGGCCATAATGGTTGGTGAAATGTGTTCTTTATGAAGAGTTTAAACATACGGTGTCATACTTAAGGGGAGGGATACAAGGACATAGGGAGAGTAAGAGAGCGAGAGAGAGAGAGAGAGAGAGAGAGAGAGAGAGAGACAGAGAGAGACAGAGAGAGAGACAGAGAGAGAGAGTAAGAGAGAGAAGAGAGATGAGTTCAGGGGAGAGAGATAGAGGGAGGGATAGAGAGGGAGAGGGAGAGGGAGGGGAGGGGTAGAGAGGAAAGATGGAAAGAGAGAGAGAATAGGGGGAACTTAAATGATTCTCGTCCACTTTTCCTCTCTATGACGGAATAAGGATGATGAACTCAAGGACAAGGTTGCCATGAGAACGGAGGGAAATAAGGCCACTAACACACAGCCTCCAATTGAATAGGACAGGGTTGATTAGAATAGGAAGAGGAGAGAAGGAGAGATGGATGGATAAATGACAGGAAGTCAGAGCAAAGTGCTGAAGTCTCTCCACACTCAGATTAGAGAGAAAAGAGAGAAGCATTTAGTCCTGGCAAGGAATTAATTGACTTTTCCCTGTCTCTGTTTCTGTCTCTGTTTCTCTCTCTCTTCGTCCTTCTCTGCCTTTCCCTCTCTCCCTCTCCCTCTCTCTCTCCCCCTCTCACTCTCTTCCTCTCTCCCTCTCTTCCTCTCTCCCTCTCTCCTTCCGTCTCTCTTTCCCTCTCTCTCAAGTCTCAGACATCGCTCTCGCTCTCTCTCTCTCCCTCCGTTGACTGGGTAACAACCATTGACGTCACACCATTCATTCTTATGTGAAGACTCAATGGGGCATTTGAAGCTCAGGAAGTGAGTTTTAGCTTGCCAAGATGGCGTCTCATGGAGCGGATTGTCAAGACATAACATGCGCAGTTCGAGCTACTCCAGGAAGTGATGTTGCAGGCTAGCTCATTTCTGCCCCCTCTCATTGAGTATCTCAAGTTGAAGGCCAACCGGGGTTCTGCAGGCTGCTGTAGCAACTACATTATCCTTATAACTTCTTCTGTGTGAGATGTTTTAAATAATCTGTTCAATGACATACATCTGGTGTATTAGAAGCAATTATTGGTACCATGATTGTCATCCCCCCAAAACATTATTGAAACGAATGTTACAATTTTACCATTCACTATAATGGTTGAGAATCCTGCTTCCTGAAAACCACAGCCTGTAGTACCCCAGTCAGCCTTGAACTTCATGGTTTCAATGTGAGGGGGAAGTTGTTCTCCCCTGGTAACAACCCCTGGCTGTGATGATCCAGGCCAGTGTGAGGGGGGTAAAGGTAGGATCAGGAGGATAT
Organism: Coregonus suidteri; assembly: GCA_036851935.1. NCBI lineage: Eukaryota > Metazoa > Chordata > Actinopteri > Salmoniformes > Salmonidae > Coregonus > Coregonus suidteri. The sequence continues at coordinate 6,403 of JAGTTL010002110.1, read as the reverse complement.
GGCAGAGAAGAGGAGACATTTTATCTTGGTGGTTCACGGCTCAGGGGCTTTAGGTCACTTTAGGTCTCTGTTCAGGGCCTCAGAGCCTCTGTCTGGGCTGGCGCTTCCCTCTGTATGAGGACTTTTACAATGTTCCATCTTTTCAGAACAGAGTTATCTTGCGGAATTCTAATCTTCCTAAGTTCACCTCCAAACAGAGTTTGTCAGACGTTTCTATTTTTCAAAAGTAGTCTAAAGTAGAGCTGTATCAACTATATCATCTTCTTCTTTCCCTGTACCAGACGGTAACCTTAAAACTATATAAATATAATGGGGATACAGTGGGGAAAAAAAGTATTTAGTCAGCCACCAATTGTGCAAGTTCTCCCACTTAAAAAGATGAGAGAGGCCTGTAATTTTCATCATAGCAACACGTCAACTATGACAGACAAAATTAGATTTTTTTTCTCCAGAAAATCACATTGTAGGATTTTTTATGAATTGATTTGCAAATTATGGGGGAAAATAAGTATTTGGTCAATAACAAAAGTTTCTCAATACTTTGTTATATACCCTTTGTTGGCAATGACACAGGTCAAACGTTTTCTGTAAGTCTTCACAAGGTTTTCACACACTGTTGCTGGTGTTTTGGCCCATTCCTCCATGCAGATCTCCTCTAGAGCAGTGATGTTTTGGGGCTGTCGCTGGGCAACACGGACTTTCAACTCTCTTCAAAGATTTTCTATGGGGTTGAGATCTGGAGACTGGCTAGGCCACTCCAGGACCTTGAAATGCTTCTTACGAAGCCACTCCTTCGTTGCCCGGGTGGTGTGTTTGGGATCATTATCATGCTGAAAGACCCAGCCACGTTTCATCTTCGATGCCCTTGCTGATGGAAGGAGGTTTTCACTCAAAATCTCACGATATATGGCCCCATTCATTCTTTCCTTTACACGGATCAGTCGTCCTGGTCCCTTTGCAGAAAAACAGCCCCAAAGCATGATGTTTCCACCCCCATGCTTCACAGTAGGTATGGTGTTCTTTGGATGCAACTCAGCATTCTTTGTCCTCCAAACACGACGAGTTGAGTTTTTACCAAAAAGTTCTATTTTGGTTTCATCTGACCATATGACGTTCTCCCAATCCTCTTCTGGATAATCCAAATGCACTCTAGCAAACTTCAGACGGGCCTGGACATGTACTGGCTTAAGCAGGGGGACACGTCTGGCACTGCAGGATTTGAGTCCCTGGCGGCGTAGTGTGTTACTGATGGTAGGCTTTGTTACTTTGATCCCAGCTCTCTGCAGGTCATTCACTAGGTCCCCCCGTGTGGTTCTGGGATTTTTGCTCACCGTCTTTTATACTGATAACAAGTTCAAACAGGTGCCATTAATACAGGTAACGAGTGGAGGACAGAGGAGCCTCTTAAAGAAGAAGTTACAGGTCTGTGAGAGCCAGAAATCTTGCTTGTTTGTAGGTGACCAAATACTGATTTTCCACCATAATTTGCAAATAAATTCATAAAAAATCCTACAATGTGATTTTCTGGATTTTTTTTAATCAATTTGTCTGTCATAGTTGACATGTACCTATGATGAAAATTTTTAAGTGGGAGAACTTACACAATTGGTGGCTGACTAAATACTTTTTTCCCCCACTGTATCAGTTCTATTCAGTGTATTTCTATTTCTGACGCATCTTCTTTTTCTGCATTTAGCCTACAACCAACCCATTACAACATCACCACGCACAGATTGAAAACAACAACAGACCGACGTGACATCAGCTATTCTACAACTTATCCAGAACGCTGCAGCCCGTCTGGTGTTCAACCTTCCCAAGTTCTCTCATGTCACCCCGCTCCTCCGCACACTCCACTGGCTTCCAGTTGAGGCTCGCATCTACTACAAGACCATGGTGCTTGCCTACGGAGCTGTGAGGCGAACGGCACCTCCTTACCTTCAGGCTCTGATCAGACCCTACATCCAAACGAGGGCACTACGTTCATCCACCTCTGGCCTGCTAGCCCCCCTACCTCTACGGAAGCACAGTTTCCGCTCAGCCCAGTCAAAGCTATTCGCTGCTCTGGCACCCCAATGGTGGAACAAGCTTCCCCACGACAGCGGAGTCACTGACCACCTTCCGGAGACACTTGAAACCCTACCTCTTTAAGGAATACCTGGAATAGTATAAAAGTAATCCTTCTACCCCCCCTCCCCCACCCCCCCCCCCATAAAAAAAAAAAAGTGGTTGTCCCACTGGCTATAATAAGGGAGATGGAGAGCGAGAGGAAGGGGAGAGAGGGAGAGAGATCACTATCAGAGTCAGTGATGAGGAGAAAGGTGGAAATAAAATCATCAGAACTAATGGTCTGAATACACACAGACACACACATACACACAAGCACAGGCACGTTGATGAGGATAATGGGCAAATCTGTGTGATGTGAATCCTGTCCATTGATCTCTCCATAGAAGAGGACACACCTGGAGGTCACAGACTGCACAGACCATAGTGTATGTGGGTGCGCTTGTGTGTGTGTGTGTGTGTGTGTGTGTGTGTGTGTGTGTGTGTGTGTGTGTGTGTGTGTGTGTGTGTGTATGAGTGCACGTGTAGCTGTGAATGGCCGTCTCCTCATCAACCTGTGCAGATACAGACATTCACCATTGACAGAACTCTCTCGTATCACACACTGTTATGACTGAAGTACAACTGCTATTCTAAAATAGGTTGTTTGGATCCTGATTGGTTGATAGGAGAGATTTATTCACCACAATCCCTGGGTAACAGTTCGATTTGAATTATCAATGCGCATCCACTGTCCCGCAGCTACTCTACCTCAGGCTAATACTACAGCTAGTTTAACCAGTAAAATATGCCAGATAGTGCAGTAAAAAAGAGATGTCAGATATTATGATAATAAATATCAATGACTGTCACTTTCAAACTAATGGTATAGCCCTTTATGAAACAGATGATTACAGTCGATCAGCTACAGTATGACCATAGTGTTGATTAAAACTAGAAAAGGACAATGTTTTAGTCCGATAGCCAACAACCCTTCTCATATATATTCTGCAGCACACATACTACTGTGCATATAAAGGTTACTGGTAGTGGATCATATCGTTAGGACATGAGATAAGACACTTCTGAGACTTGAAACAGGAGACAGACAGAGTGAAGCGGATCTCAGACGATTCTTGGTATAAAGAAAAACATGAAAAGGCAAACATTTCCACAGAGGGTTTCTCTCCACTGGTTCAATGACAGCACATCCTGAAGCCTGGTCTCAAACACACACACACACACACACCCTCACAACGCATGAGATCACATTTTTGCTCATCCTTCCAAATCCCATCTCGTTAACCCACATGTACCTCTGCTCAATTCTGTCCTATATGTGTTTATTAATGCATATATACACACACACAACCTGCTTTGCCTGTGTATAAATACCTATCAGTGAAAAGCTTACAATATCATTGTGTAGAATATGTATCTGAGAGGAAGTCACCATATTCCTCAGCACAGCAGAAAGACAGAAGACAAGCTGACACAAGAGCATACATCACATTCCTGTACAGAGACTGAGAGACACACAAGACCAAATACAGATCTATATCTGTGACACTTTACTCTAAGAATATGGAATAAAACATTTATATATTACACAATAGACGCGCGCGCACACACACACACACACACACACACACACACACACACACACACACGATACTGAGTGGATCGGGTGCAGTCATCGACCCCTCACTGTATTCCCCAAACCTCCTACCAGAAGAAGGCAGGATATGGTGTATCCTATGTCACTGAAATAATCTGATCACAGGAAGAGTGTGGGATCTACTGTGTAGATGTGGTTTCCTGTCTCTGTACAATGAACACTATGGAGGAAGATACAAGGCTGAACACACACACAGGCTGTGAAGACAAAGTGGTCTGCTAACGAGGAAGCGGATGGGAATGTTAGAATGTAAACTGCACAGTAACAATAATCACCAGAGGTTACTGTCAACCACTACAACACAGACATATAGATATACACCCATGTCCTATATGTCTCTGGTTCTAGCAGTGGTGGACCCTGTCTGAGGAGCAGAGTGGGTAGTACAGGGCTATAAGACAATGGAGGTGGGATATAGACACTGATTTAAGGTCAGTTTTGTGTTTTCCTCCCTAATGGTTATGGTTATGATTTTGGAGAGGGTAAGCTGATCCTAGATCTTTAGTAAAACTGTAGTGACAGTATGCTGTTTCCAATACATGAGACAGCAGCAATCCTTAGCATTAGCTCAGCAAAAACACAGTCCCACAGTTAGCTTGTAAATTATGTCTGACAGAGGAAAGAGACTGTGTGTGTGTGTGTGTGTGTGTGTTAGAGAGAGAGAACTAGAAACATCACATGTGTGTTAAAACCACAGTTTCACAGAAACAGCTCTTAAGTAGGCCTGCAGCTAAAAGCAGGAAACAGCCTGTGAGGGTGTGTGTGTGTGTGTGTGTGTGTGTGATTGTGTGTGATTGTGTGTGTGTGTGTGTGTGAGAAAAACTTCACAACAGCAGGAAGTTGAGAATGTGGTTTTCCTCCCCTCCTCCTCCTCCTCCCTGCCTCCCTCCTCATCTCTTCCCCCTCTCAATCTTCCTCTGATCCCTCCTCCCCCTCTCTTCCTCTCCCTCCATCTCTCATCTGAATCCCATCCAGCCTACCCGTGTCCTCTCTTTCCCCCTCGTCCTCCTCTCCTCTTCCTCCTCCGCTACCCCTCCCCCTCTATCTTCCTCCCATCCCTCCCTCCTCATCTCTCCTAATTACATCAGTGTGTCAGAACAGGAACAGGATATGGGAGACTAGTATGTTCTAGTCTAGTGTGTCTGCTGCTCTGTCTGATTGGAGCTAACAGCACTGATACAGGACTATCTGAATGGAGCTAACAGCACTGACATAGGGCTGTCTGATTGGAGCTAACAGCACTGACATAGGGCTGTCTGATTGGAGATAACAGCACTGAAATAGGGCTGTCTGATTGGAGCTAACAGCACTGATAGAGGACTGTCTGATTGGAGCTAACAGCACTGATACAGGACTGTCTGATTGGAGCTAACAGCACTGATACAGGACTGTCTGATTGGAGCTAACAGCACTGATACAGGACTGTCTGATTGGAGCAAACAGCACTGATACAGGACTGTCTGATTGGAGCTAACAGCACTGATACAGGACTGTCTGATTGGAGCTAACAGCACTGATACAGGACTGTCTGATTGGAGCTAACAGCACTGATACAGGACTGTCTGATTGGAGCAAACAGCACTGATACAGGACTGTCTGATTGGAGCAAACAGCACTGATACAGGACTGTCTGATTGGAGCTAACAGCTGATACATGACTGTCTGATTGGAGCTAACAGCACTGATACAGGACTGTCTGATTGGAGCTAACAGCACTGATACAGGACTGTCTGATTGGAGCTAACAGCACTGATACAGGACTGTCTGATTGGAGCTAACAGCACTGAAATAGGGCTGTCTGATTGGAGCTAACAGCACTGAAATAGGGCTGTCTGATTGGAGCTAACAGCACTGATACAGGACTGTCTGATTGGAGCTAACAGCACTGAGGTACTAGTAAGAGGCAATGGCATGGGGTTTTCTCATTGAATTAAGTACAAGAGGGAGAGAGAGAAAAACAGGAGAAACAGAGAGAGAGAGAGACTAACACAGAGAGAGAGAGAGAAACAGAGAGAGAGAGAGAGAGAGAGAGAGAGAGAGAGAGAGAGAGAGAGAGAGAGAGAGAAACAGAGAGCGAGAGAAACAGAGAGAGAGGGGGTATGCTAATTTGGTATACAGCAGACCTAACTCACTCTATTAAATTCATCAAAACAGGAACATTTTACATTTGGTTAGAAATTCAAAAGGAAATTATCTCAACAGAGAAAAATGCCCTCCTGTGTGCTACCTATATCCCCCCACTAGAATCCCCATACTTTAATGAAGACAGCTTCTCCATCCTGGAGGGGGAATTCAATCATTTCCAGACCCAGGGACATGTACTAGTCTGTGGCGACCTAAATGCCAGAACTGGACAAGAACCTGACACCCTCAGCACACAAGGGGACAAACACCTACCTGGAGGTGACAGCATTCCCTCCCCCATATGCCCCCCTAGGCACAACTACGACAACATAACCAACAGAAACGGGTCACGACTCCTACAGCTCTGTCGCACACTGGGTATATACATAGTCAATGGTAGGCTTCGAGGGGACTCCTATGGTAGGTACACCTATAGCTCATCTCTTGGCAGTAGTACTGTAGACTACTTTATCATTGACCTCAACCCAGAGTCTCTCAGAGCGTTCACAGTCAGCTCACTGACACCCCTATCAGACCACAGCAAAATCACAGACT
>JAGTTL010002109.1:0-10546 GCA_036851935.1 Coregonus suidteri | reverse complement strand
ATATTATATTTATATGATTATATAAAAATATTATATTTATATATTATTTATTATTAATTATATATTATTATTTAAAATATTTATTTATTTTTATATATATATATATTATATTATTATTTTTAATATTTTTTATTATTTAAAATTTTTAATTTTATAATTTTATTTTTAAATTTTTAAAAATATATATATGAAAAATATATTATAATATATAATATATATATATATATAATTTTATATAATTATTATATAAAATATAATTAATATATAATATATAATTTAATTTAATTTTAATAATAATATATATTTTTAATTATATATTATTTAAATATTTATATAATATTTTATATTATTTATTATATAATATAAATTTTTATGTTTTATATATATATATGAATATTTTTAATATAATTATTATATAAATATATAAAAATAATATAATTTATAAATAATTATATATATATAATAAAATAATATTAAAATTTATATATATTAATAATTTAATTAAAATAATATTATTTATAAATAAAATATAATATAATAAATAAAAATAATATATATTATTTATATAAAAAAAATATATATATAATTAATATTATAAATTATATATAATAAAATATTTATAAAAATAATAAATTATATATATTTTATTAATTAATATATATATTATAATATAATTAATTATATTTTTATTATTAATTAATTATATAAAATTAAATATAATAATTAATTATTTAATAAAAATATAATATATTAATAATATTATTATATATTAATTAATATTTTATATAAATATAATATATTATTAAAATAAAAATTTATGAATATATATAATATATATATATATTATAAATAAATAAAATAATAATAATTATTTTTTATTAATAATTTAAAATATAAATATATAATATAATAAATTATGATATATAAATTATTATAATAATATTTATATTTATATAAATTTTTTATAATAAATATAATATATATAATTAATATATATATAATATATATAAAAAATTATATTAATATTTAATAAAAATATTATATATAATAATAATATTATTTTATTAATATATTAAAATAATTAATATTATATTATAAATTAATTAAAAAATAATTATAAATATATAATATATATATATTAATAATTTAAATTAAAATATAATAAATATATATATAATATATATAATAAAATATAAATAAATATATTATATTAAAATATTATTAAAAATATATTAATAATAAAAATAAATTATATAATTATTAATATATATTTATATAAATATAATAATATATTTTTATAATATATTTTAAAAAAATATATTAAATATATATTTTATATATAAATTTTTTTTAATGATAAATAAAAAATATATATAAATTAATATATTTATAATTTATTTATTTATAATATATTATTATAATATTAATATATAATAAAATTTTAAAATATATATATAAATATATATATATATTATATAATATTTATATATATTATTTTATTATATATTTTTATATAAATTTAAAAAAATATATTAATAAATTATATATTTATTATTTTTAATATTATAATTTAAAAAATATATATAAATAATATATTATATTAAATTTATAATTATATAATATATATTATTTTAATATTAAATAAAAAAATATATATATATATATAATATATAAAATAAAAATAATATTTTTATAATATATTTATAATATATTTTTTTTATATTAATATAAATATAAATATAAAAAAAAATATAAATAATAAATATATATTTTATATATATATATATATATAATATTTATAATATTATATTATTTTTTATATATAAAATATATAATAATATTTATATTATAATATATATATAATTATTTATATATTAATATATTTATTAAATAATAATAATATAATATATTAATTTTTATTATATAATATATTAATATATATATATATATTTTTTATTATATATTAATTTTTATTTTATATTATATAATATAAAATAAATATATATATATATATTAATAATATATATTTTAATATTTATATATATATATTTTATTATAATAATAATAAAATAAAAATTATATAATAATAATATATATATATTATTATTTTAAAAATTTTTTATAATAAATGATATATATTAATAAAATATATAATTTATTTAAAATATATAATATTATTTAATTAAATTTTTAAATATAAAAAATATATATTATTTAAATAAAAATATAATATAAATATAATATATTATTTATATATTATATTATATATTTATATATAAATATATTATAATTATATATAAATTTAATTATAAAATTATATATATATTTTTAAATAATATTATAATTTAATAATATAAATATAAAAAAATTTTTTTTAATTTAATAATTATATTAATAATATATATTATATATTTATATAATAATATATATATTTTATATTTATAATTATAAAATAATATATATATAAATTTATAAAAAATAAATATTTTTTAATATATTTATATATTTTATAATAAATAAAAATATATAATATATATATATATATATTAATATAATAATAAAATAATATATATATTATATTAATATATAAATATAATATATAATATAATTAATATATATTTTAATAAATAAAAATAAATATAATATTAATATATAATTATATAATATAAATAAAAATTTATAATATAAATATTTAAAATATAATATATAATAATAATTATATTTTATATATAATAAAATTAATATAATATATAATTTTTATTAATATTATATAATTTTTTATAATGATAATTAAAAAATAATATATATTAATTATAAATATTATATATATAATATAATTAATAAATAATATTTATTAAAAATAATATTTATATATATATAAATAATAATAATATTAATATATATAAAATAATTTAATATTATATAATTATTTTAAATTATATTATTTATATAATTTAAATATAAAAAAAAATTTAATTATATATATAATATAAAAATAAAATAATATTATATTATATTAAAATAAATTAATTTATAAATATAAATTATAATAATATAAATTATTTTATTAAAAATTATATATTATAATATATTTTAAATAAAAATTATATAATATATATTATAATAAAATATTATATTTAAATAATATTATAATAATTAAAATATAATTATATTTTTATATATTTAATTAAAAAATAAAATTATATATAATAATATATTTAAATATATATAATATATATATATTATTAAAATATAAAATAAATATTATAAAAATAATATTTATATAAAATAATTTTATAATATATAAATAAAATATAATATATAATATAATAATAATATATTAATAAATAAATATTAAATTAAATTTTTATAATATTATATTATTATAAATAAAATTAATATAAATAATTTTAATTATTATATATAAATATATATAATAATATTAATTATTATTATAATTATTATAATAATAATTTTTTTATAAAAATATTTTATATTATAATTAATAATTTATATTATATAATAATTTTATAATATTAATATAATATATATATTTTATTATTAAATAAATATATATATAATTAATTATATTTTTAAATAATAAAATTATTATATTAATAAATATAATATATATATATAATTATTTATTTATATATTTTATATTTAAATAATTATTATTTATAATTTTAAAATTAAATTATATAAATTATATATATAAAATAAATATAAATAATATTTAAATATTTTAAAATATAAATAAAAAAATTTTATATTATTAATAAATTATAAATTATTTTTTTATATTATTAATATTAATAATTAAATAATTATTATATATATAATATATTTATAATATTTTATATTAATAAATTTATTAATTAATAAAATAATTTTTAAAAATATTATATATAAAATTTAATATATTAATATTATATATTAAAAAAAAAAAATAATAATTTTAATATATTATTTTATATATATAAAATTATTATATATTATATAAATTTATTTATAATTATAATATATTTATTTTATTATTAAAATATTAAAAATATAATAAATTATTATATAATTAATAATAATATAATATATATTAAATTATTATATATATTATATAATATATTTTAATATAAAAATTAATATTATAAATTATATTAATTTTTTTATATAAATAATTAATATTTTAAATAATTTATTTTTTTATATTTAATATATATAAATTTTAAAAATTTTAATTTATAATTTATTATAATTTAATATATTAATATATAATTAAAAATTTTTTAATATATAAATATATATTTATTATATATATATATTAAAATTATTATATTTTTTTAAATATTTTTTATATTATAATATATATATATAATTAATTTTATAAATATATATGAATTAAATATATATAATTATATAAAATATATAAAATTATAAAATATATATATTAAATATTTTTTATATATAATATAATAATAATATATTATTATATTTATTAAATAAAAATATTTTATAATAATAATTAATAAAAATAATAATATTTTTTATATATAAATATTTTTTTTTTTTATTAATAATAATATATAAAATTATAATAAAAAATATTTATTAATTATATAATAATAATAAAATATAAATTTATTTTATTATTATTATTTATATTAAATTTTATATATATTATATTATTAATAAATAATATTATAAATAATATTATTAAAATAAAATTATAATATAAAATAATTTATATATATTTAATATTATTATATTAAATTAATTAAATATATTAATTTTTTTATTTTATTAATTTTTAAAATATTATAAAAATAAATATAATATTTTTTATAATATATATAATATATTAAATATAATTTATATATATTATTTTATTATTATTATTATTAATTTTATAAAATTTATTATTTTATAAAAATATAATAATTTTATTAATATATTATAATATTATATAAAATAATTTTTTTTTTAATTATTATTTTATTATAAAATAATAATTAATATAATATTTTTATATTTATTTTTAATAATAAATATATAATAATAATTAATATTTTATATTATTTATTTTTTATTAATTAATTTTAAATATAATTATTTTTAATAAAAATTATTTATTATAAAAAATAATATAATATATAAATTTATAAATTATATATTTTTATTTTTTATTTTTAAATAATTTTATATTTATATTAATATATAATAAAATATAATTATATATATAAAAATAAATTATTATTTTTATATATTTTATTTTTTTAAAAAAATTAATATTTAAATTATAATTATAATTAAATATAAATAATAATATATAAAATAAAATAATATATAAATTTTTTATATTTTATATATTATTAATATTTAAAAATAATTAATTTTTTTTTTATATATATAATAAAATTTTATATATAATAATATATATTTTTTTTAATATATATTTTTTTATATATTATTATATTTTTTATATTATTATATTATATTATTTTAAAAAAAATATATAAAATTAATATTTTTTATATTTATAATTATTATATTATTATTTATATATATTTAATTAATATAATATAAATATTTATTATTTATTAATAATATTTATTTTTTTTTAATAAATTTATTTTTTAAATATATATTATTTATATAATTAAATTATATATTTTATTATTAAAAAAAAAATATAAATATAAAATATAAATATAATAATATAATATTTATATTAATTTAATATTAATTTATATATATATTTTATTATATTTATATATATAATAAAATATATTTAATAATTAAAAAATATTTATATTTTTATTTATTTTATATATTTTTTAATATTTTTTTATATAAATAATTTTAAATAAATATATATATATATAAAATTATAATAAATTATATAATAATAATTTAATATATAAAATATTAATATAATATTATATTATTTATATTAAATTATATATTTTTAATTTTTATTTTATAATTTATATTTATATATATAATATAATTATAAATTAATATATTATTTTTTTTATTTATTTATTATATAATAATATAATAAAAAAAAATTATATATAATATTAATTATTTTTATTAAAATATATATTAATTATAAATATTAATAATATTATTAAAAAAAAATAAATATAATATATAAATTAATTATAATTAATTATAAAAAAATATTATATTATTTAAAATTTTAATAAATATATTATATAATTTAAAATATTAAATAAATAAAATATTGTAATATAAATTAAAAAAATATATAAATTAAATATTTTTAAATAATATTAAAAAAATAATATATTAAATATATAATTATTATATATTTTAATATATTTAATTATTTATATATAATTTATAATTAATATTTATATTTATAATTTTAATTTTTATAAAATAAATATAAAATATTATTATTTTAATTTATTTATAATAAATATATTTTTATATTTATATTATATAATATTTTTTTAAATGTAATTTTATTAATATTAATAAAATATAAAATAATATTATTATAATATTAAATTTAAATTTATATTATTTTTATTTATTATTTTATATATATATTATTTTTTATTTTTTTTTTTTAAATTAAATTTTTATTTTTTTATTATATATTATATTATAATATTATTTATATTTTTATATAATTTAAATTTATTTTTTATAATTATTTTATTATAATAATAAATATTTTAAAAATATTTAATTAAAAATTTTATTTATTTTTTATATTTTTAATATATTATTATATAAAATAAATAAAAATATAATAAATTTATATTATTTATTTTTATATAATATTTATTTATTTAATTTAAATAATTTTATTTAAAATTTTTTTATTAAATTTTTTTATATAATATAATTATATATTTATAATATATTATAATATATAAATTATAATTTTAAAAATAAATAATTATTGTTTTTAAAATTTTTATTTATTATTATAATAATAATATTATTAATAATTTAAAAAATAAATAATTAATATATTTATATAAAAATTTATTTATTATATTATTATAATATAATAAAAATTATATAATATTTTTTATATAATTTTTTTTTAATTATATTATATATTAATATATATATATAATAAAATTTTAAATTAAATAAAAAATAATTTTTTTTAATTATTTAATTTTTATTAATAAATATTTTTATATATATAATAATATTATATTAAATTTTAAATTATTTATAATTATTATATTTTTTATATAATTTTTATAATTTTAAAAATTTATATAATATATAAATAATATAAAAAATTTTTAAATTTATTTTATTTATTTATATAATTATTTTTTTTTTTATTTAATATATTATATTGTATTATAAATATTTTTTAATTAAAATTTTATAAAAAAAATAAATATTTTATAATTTTTTATTTTAATTAAATATATTTATAATATAATATAAATTTAATTTATTTATATTTTATTTATATATATTTTATTTTTAATATAAATAAAATAATTTTTTATTATTATTATTTTTTAAAAATTAATTTAAAATTTTTTTTATAAAATTAATAAATAAATTTTATATATTTTTTTATATATATTAAAATATTTTTATATTTTTATATTATTTTTTTATTAATAATATAATTTAAATTATATAATAATTAAAATTTTTTTTTTTTATATTGATTTATATATTAATTATAAATAAATTTAAAATTTATATATATTATATTATATTTAATATAATAATAATATATTTAATTATTTTTTATTAATTTTGAATTTTATAATTTTTTTTTATATATTTATTTTATTAAATTTTATTATAAATATAATTATTTTTAAATATATAATATATTTTATAATAAATTATTTTAATAATAATATTTTTTATATAAAAATAATTATTTTATTTATATATTTTTAATATAAAAATATAAATATTTATTTTTATTTTTATATAATTTATTAAAAATTTTTTTTTTTAAATTTTTATTATATATTTTATATTATATAATTTATTTTATTTAAAAAAATTTAATTTTAATTAAATTAAAAAATTAATTTATATATATAAAAAATATAATAAAATAATATATTTTTATATTAATTTATATTTTAATATAATAAATATAAATAAAATTTTATATAATTATAAATATTATAATTATAATATATAATAAAATTTTAATATAAATTTTTTTTTATTTTAAAATTTTTTTATATAAAATAATATATTTTATATATATTAAATATTTAATTAATTTAATTATATTTTATATTTAAAAATTATATATTATATATAAAATTAATAATTAATTATTTTATAAATATATATATTATATAAATATTTATTTTTTAATTATATTAATAATTAATTATATATTTATATTATAAATATATATTTAAAAAATATATTTATAATTAAATATTATATAATAAATAAATATTAATAATTTTTTATTATAAATATATAATATTAAAATATATAATAATATAAAAATATTAATAATTTATATATTTTATATTTAAAAATAATTTTAATAATAAATTTTTTTTAATTTTAAATTTAATAATTTATTTTTTTATTTATAATATTATTTAATTATTTTAAAAAATAATATTATATAATAATAAAAAAATATTATAATTTAATAAAATAAAATATATTTTATATATTTTTAAAATAATTATTATATAATATTTTAATATATTTTTTATATATTAATATGATTTATATTTAATATTTAATAATATTTTTTATTATAATATTTTATATTTTAATTTTTTTTAATATATATATGTATAATATATATATTTATAATAATAATATATAAAATTTATTATTAATTTTTAATAATTATATTTAAATTTTAATATATTATTTTTAAATTTTTATTATTATTTATAAATATATATTTTTTTTATAAATTTATATATTAATTATATATTATAAATTTATTTATTAATATTATTATTTTATATTTTTTTATTATATAATAATATATTTTATATAAATTTTAATATATTTAATATATTATATTTATTTTAATATTTAATTTTTAATTATTTTTTAAAAAAATTTTTTTATTTTTATATATAATATTTTTTATTTATTATTTTTATATTTAATAATAATTTTTTTTTAATTTTTTTTTAATAATATTTATATTTATTTTTATTTTAATAAATTAAATTAATTTTTTATTTTTTTTTTTTAAATATTATAAATTAATTTAATTTATTTTAAATTATTATATTATTATATTTTTTATAAAATAATTTTATATTTTTATTTTTTTTTTTTTAATATATATATAATGAAATAAAATATATTTTTTAAAATAATATATTAAATTTTTATAAAATATAATTATTTATTAATATATATTATTAAATTAATTTTTTTTTTAATTTAATATATAAAAATTAAATAAATTAATAATTTATAAATAATATATAAATATATATATTTTTTATATTTTAATAATATAATTATTTTTAATATAATTTTTTATTTTATATTTTTTTTTAAATTTTATTAATATTTTTTTTTAATTAAAATTTATATTTTATTAATATATTATAATTATAATTTTTTTATAAAATTAATTATTTTATTTTTTATAAATATTTTTTATTAAATTTAATTTAAAATAATTATATTATATTTTTTTTATTTTTTTATATATATTATAATAATATATAATTATTTTTTTTTAAAAATTTATTTATATATTTTTTTATTAAATTATATTTTTTTATTATATTATATTTTTATAATAATATTAATTTTATTTTATATTAAATTAATTTTATAATATATATTTTAATTTTTTATATTATTTTATATTAATATTTTTTTTATTATTTTTTAAAAATAAAAAATTTTTAATTTAATATTAATTTTATTTTTTATATATAATAAATATAAATTTAAATAATTAATAATTTAATAATTTTAAATATTTTTATAATAATTAAAATATATATTTTATTTTTTTATAATATTTTATAAATTTTTTTTTTTTATTTTATTAATATATTTAAATTTAAATAATTATTTTTTTTTATAAATTTTTATTTTATAATGTTAAATTTTATATTATATATTATTTTTTTTATTTTTAATATTTTTTTTATTTTATTTATTTTTTTATTAATATTTTTTATTTTTATATTATATAAATTTTATATATTTATTATATTATTTTATTTTTAATTTATTAAATATTTTTTTTTTATTTATTATATAATTTTTTATATTATATTTATTATTAATTTTAAAAAATTTTTATTATTTATAAAAATATATATTAATATTTTATTTATATTTAAATATATTTTTATTTTTAATATTTTTTTTAATTATTTTATTTATATGAATATTTTATATTTTATGTATAAATAATTAATATTATAATTTAATTTTTATAATTTATTTTATTATATTTAATTATTTATAAATAAATTATATTATTTTAAATTTATTTATTATTTATTTTTAATTTTATTATTAAATTATTATTATTTTTATTATTAAATTTTAATTATTT
>JAGTTL010002108.1:0-10548 GCA_036851935.1 Coregonus suidteri | reverse complement strand
ATTTGGGTTTAAATTTATTTTTCCCATTTTATTTTAAACTATTTGCACATTGTTACAACACTTTTATAAATACATAATAGGGACTTTTTAAAGGGTCTTTATTCTTTTGAAATTTTGAGTGTAAGGTTACTGTTAATATTTATTGTTTTTTCACTTTTTTTTTACTATCTACTTGACTTGTTTTGGCAATGTTAAAAAACAAACGGTTTTCCCATCCCAATAAACCCCCAAAATTTGAATTGAAATTAAAAATTGAAGAGGGGAGAGAGAGAGGGGGGGGGGGGGGGGGGGGGGGGGGGGGGGGGGGGGGGGGGGGGGGGGGGGGGGGGGGGGGGGGGGGGGGGGGGGGGGGGGGGGGGTTGGGGGGGGGGGGGGGGGGGGGGGGGAAGGGGGGGGGTTGGGGGTGGGGTGGGGGGGGGGGGGGGGGGGTGGGGGGGGGGGGAGGGGGGGGGAGGGGGGTGGGGGGGGGGGGGGGGGGGGGGGGGGGGGGGGGGGGGGGGGGGGGGGGGGGGGGGGGGGGGGGGGGGGGGGGGGGGGGGGGGGGGGGGGGGGGGGGGGGGGGAGGGGAGGGGGGGGGGGGGGGTGGGGGGGGGGGGGGGGGGTGGGGGGGGGGGGGGGGGGGGGGGGGGTGGGGGTGGGGGGGGGGGGGGGGGGGCGGGGGGGGGGGGAGTTTTTTTTTTTTTAGAAGGACTGAACAGTTTTTAACACTTGGGTGGAACCCCCTTTAAATATTGGGGGGCCCTTTTTTGCCCCCTTTCTTTCCAAATTACGGCAATAAAGGCCTTTAGACTCAATGCCTTTCACTTTTTTAACCTGGTTTTTAAATCTTGCTGTCATTCATTTTGTCAAAGTGATTTCTTTCACTAAATTAGAAATTGTTTTCCCACAAGTTTGGAAGTTTTTTTCCCTACTGTTGCATACTTTTAATTCCCTGTCCAACCACCAAAAAAACCCTTAGGGTTTTTGCCCCAAAAATTCCCCACTCTATTCACTCTTAGGCACTACTTTTACCGGGAACCCCCAAGGGCACTTTTATAGCGAAGGGGGTTTGTAGGGGAATAGGTATTTTAAAAATGGGGTGTAGGGGTATAGGGTGTATTAATGGGGTTGTATTTAAATGGGTTATTGAATGGGGTTGTGGGAAATTTAGGTTTTGTGGGGAAAAATGGGGTTTTGGGGGGAATAGGGTGTAGTGAATGGGGTTTGTAGTGAGGGGGTTTGTGTGAATAGCTTTTGGTTGATGGGGTGTAGTAAATAGGGTGGGGGGAATGGGTGTGTGCATAGCGTGTAGTTTGCAGTAGGGTTAGTGTGAATAGGGTTGCGTGCATCGGGTGTAGTGGAATCAAGGGTGTCCTGAATAAGGTGTAGCTGAAATAGGGTGTAGTAATAGGGTGTAGGGAAAGGGTATAGTGTAATAGGGGTGTAGGTGAATCGGGTGTATTGATAGGTGTAGGCATAGCGTGTAGTGCATAGGGTGTAGTGAATAGGGTGTAGGAATAGGGTGTAGTGAATAGTGGTGTACTGAAGGGTGTAGTGCATCTGGTGTACTGAATAGGTATAGTTGAATAGGTGTAGTGATAATATAGGTGTAGGAATAGAAGTAGTGACTATGGTGTAATGAATAGGGGTAGCACTAGGGTGTAGGTGAATGCTTTGTGTGTATGAGATCAGAGTGTTTCGTGACTAGGGTGATAGGTATAGGGTGTAGGAATAGGGTGTAGTGACTAGCGTGTATTGGAATAGGCGGTGTAGTTTGAATAGGGGTTGGGAAATCGGGTGTCGTGAATAGGGTGTACGGAATAGCGTGTAGTGAATAGGTGTACGTGAATAGGGTCTAGTGAATAGGGTTGTAGTGGAATCACGGGTGACTGAATAGGTGTAGTGAAATCGGGTGTAGTGCATAGGGTGTCGTGAATGGGTGAGTGGATAGGGTGTAGGGACTAGGTGTAGTGAATAGGGTGTAGTGAATAGGGTGTAGTGAATAGGGTGTAGGGAATAGGGTGTAGTGAATAGGGTGTAGTGAATAGGGTGTAGGTGAATAGGGTGTAGTGAATAGGGTGTAGGGAATAGGGTGTAGTGAATAGGGTGTAGTGAATAGGGTGTAGTGAATAGGTTGCTTACATTGGGATTCGTTAGTATTCTTACAGAGAGCAGTTGTAGCATGGAGTCTGTATTGATTTCAGTTTTGTATTCCACCGAGAGTCTATGTTTGGGCTGTATTGATTCAGTTGTATTCACAGAGAGTCTATGTTTGGGCTGTATTGATTCAGTTGTATTCACAGAGAGTCTATGTTTGGGCTGTATTGATTCAGTTGTATTCACAGAGAGTCTATGTTTGGACTGTATTGATTCAGTTGTATTCACAACAAGGCAGTTCTATGTGTTGGGCTGTATCGAGGTCTTTCATTTACTACTATTTCTTCTTTCGGTAATATAAACAGTGATGAACTCAACACACACGCACACACACACACACACACACACCACACACACACATGCACACGCACACTACGCACACCACACAACACACGCACACACACTCCTGAGCCCCACCCCTAAGACATCGGTACTGCATAGAGTCGAAGTTCAGAAGGGTAAGTTTTTTTTTATCGTTCCTCCTCTCAGGTATGCGACAGACAAAGGTCACTAGAAAGGACTCTAACTCACTACTACAACTTAATTTTACTACACGACTTCAAGGACTCACAGCATCTATAATGACGAGAAGGACACACACCATCAACTACTAAGATTTAAACAAGAAACTGAAGTCAATGTCTGCTTCCTTTTACGAAGTTCGTCTTTACTAAGAATGGCTTCTGGTTTCGTCTTTCCTTAGAGTGGCTAGATGTATTTGTCCTGATCCTGTTGCTGTGCCATCTTTATGAGGATCCTGTTCTCCTGTCGTGTGCGCCACAGCTTCTGTAAAACCTGTCTGTCTGGAATACTGGAAACAAAGGGAATGTCGGAGGAATGGTCCAGTGTGCAGGAGAAAATGTTCCAAAGATTGGTATCCTCCTGACCTTTCTCTAAAGAGCCTGTGTGAGGCCTTCTCACAGTCACATATGGATAGTCAGACATCAACAAACAAGATAAGCTCTGAGGCGCTCAGCAGTCTGCATGGAGAGACACTCAAGCTCTTCTGTCAGGAGGATAAACAGCCTGTCTGTTTGGTGTGGCAGGATTCAAGACAACATAACAACCACAAACCACTAGATGAGGCTGTACAGGATCATAAGGTATCAATATGTTCTTATTTATTTTTTTGCTTCAAAAATGGTGTGTGTGTGTGTAAACAATGCCTAAAAAAGAATGTATCTTCCCTGTAACGATATAATTATTGACAATAAAGCGTAAAGCTAGAATACAGAGGCTCTGTCCATAGTAAAGTGTCAATGTTTCATTGTAGGAGGAACTCCAGACTGCCCTGAAGCCCTTACAGAAGAAGCTCGAAGTCTTTAATAAAGTTAAACTAATCTGTGATCAAACCGTTTGGCATGTTAAGGTAAGAATGAGTTGTAATGTTAGGCTGAAATCCAGAAGGGTTTGACTCTTACATTCCACTCCTTATGCAAACATTACGGTCTTTGTTTGGCATGGCAAGAAGTGGAATGATAGCAGAAACAGATTGGTACCAAAGGTTCCTTATAGAACCAAAACAGGTTATATGCGTCTTGCTTCATGTATGGAACCCCTAAAAATTCTTATACAGTTTGAAGTCGGGAGTTTACATACACTTAGGTTGAGTCATTAAAACTCGTTTTCAACCACCTCCACAAAATAGTCGTGTGTTAACAAACTATAGTTTTGGCAAGTCAGTTAGGGACATTCTACTTTGTGCATGGACACAAGCTAGTTTTCCCACCAATTGTTTACAGAACAGATTATTTCACTTATAATTCCACGTGTATCACAATTCGAGTGGGTCAGAAGTTTACATACACTAAGTTGACTGTGCCTTTAAACAGCTTGGAAAATTCCAGAAATACTGTCATGGCTTTAAGAAGCTTCTGATAGGCTAATTGACAGTCATTTGAGGTCAATTGGAGATGTACCTGTGGATGTATTTCAAGGCCCTACCTATCAAACTCAGTGCCTCGTTGCCTTGACATCATGGGAAAACCAAAGAAATCAGCCTAGACCTCAGAAGATAAAATTGTAGACCTCCACAAGTCTGGTTCCATCCTGTGGAGCAATTTCCCAAACGCACTGAAGGTACCACGTTCCATATTGTACAAACAATAGTCGCAAGTATAAACACGCATGGGACCACGCAGCCGTCATACCACTCAGGAAAAGGATGACGTGTTCTGTCTCCTAGACGATGAACGTACTTTTGTTAGCGAAAAGTGCAAGATCAATCCATCAGAACAATCAGCAAAGGACCTTGTGTTAAGATGCTGAGGAAACAGGTACAAAAGTATCTATAATCCACAGGTAAACAAGTCCTTTATCGACATAACCTGAAAGGCCGCCTCAGCAAGGAAGAAGCCACTGCTCCAAAACCGCCATAAAAAAGCCAGACTACGGTTTGCAACTGCACATGGGGACAAAGATCGTACTTTTTGGAGAAATGTCCTCTGGTCCTGATGAAACAAAAAATATAACTGTTTCGGCCATAATGACCCATCGTTATGTTTGGAGAAAAGGGGGGCTTGCAAGCCGAAAGAACACCATCCTAACCGTGAAGCCACGAGGTGGCAGCATCGATGCTGTGGGGGTGCTTTGCTGCAGGGAGGACTGGTGCCGCTTCACAAATAGATGGGCATCATGAGGAAGGAAAATTATGTGGATATATTGAAGCAAACATCTCAAGACATCAGTTAGGAAGTTTAAAAGCTTCCAACATGGACCAATGCATACTTCCAAAGTTGTGGCAAAATGGCTTAAGGAGCAAAGTCAAGTTATTGGAGTGGCCAATCACAAAGCCCTGACCTCAATCCTATAGAAAATGTGTGGGTCAGAACTGAAAAAGTATGTGCGAGCAAGGAGGCCTACAACATGACTCAGTTACAACCAGCTCTGTCAGGAGGAATGGGCCAAAATTCACCCCAACTTATTGTGGGAGAATCTTGTGGAAGGCTACCTGAAACGTTTGACGCCAAGTTAAACAATTTAAATGACAATGCTACCCAATGCTAATTGAGTGTATGTAAACTTCTGACCCACTGGAATGTGATGAAAGAAGTAAAAGCTAAAATAAATCGATTCTCTCTATATTATTCTGACATTTCACATTCTTAAAATAAAGTGGTGATCCTAAACTGACCTAAGACAGGGAATTTTTACTAGGATCAAAATCAAATCAAATGTTATGGCCACATGCGCCGAAATACAACAGGTGCAGACATTACAGTGAAATGCTTACGTTACAGCCTTAACCAACAGTGGCATTTATTTTTTTTTATAAAAAAGTAAAAAATAAAATATCAGGAATTGTGAAAAAACTGAGTTTAAAATGTATTTGGCTAAGGTGTATCTGTAAACTATAATTTAATAAACAATTTAAATAATGGACAAAAGAATACCAGCATATCATTATATGCTAACATAATTTGGAAAATATGCATCTGGTGGATTGAATGATGACCCACATCAACTCTGGCTGCCTTCTTTACAATACAATACAACACAATACAATACAAACACAATACACTAAACCACAATACACTACAACACAATACACTACAAGACAATACAATACAAGACAAACACAACACAAGGACACTAAAACAAACAATACAACACACTACAATACAATACAATACACTACAACACACACTACAACACAATACACTACAACACAATACACTACAACAACAATACAACACAATACACTACAACACAATACACTACAACACAATACACTACAACACAATACACTACAACACAATACACTACAACACAATACACTACAACACAATACACTACAAACAATACAATACACTACAACACAATACACTACAATACAATACAATACACAATACAACTACAATACAACTACACAAACAATACAATACAAAAAATACAATACAATACACTACAAATACAATACACTGTAAACAATACAATTAAGTCCACAATACACTACAATACAATACAATACAATACAATACAAATATACAATACAATACAATACAACACAACACAAATTTGTCCATATCAAGGGAACAAAAAAGTGTGTGACTACGCTCCGTTCAAAAAACCCCCCCCCCCCCCCACCCCAAACAGCAGTTTCACCTCACAAATATTAACATACTGTTGAGACGTACACAGGTCACAGTGTATAGCCCCTGGATGGAGAGGTAAATGTTGTGGGGTTAAGGGCGTTGCCCTCAAGGTCCAACGGTAGGGGAATGTTATTGAGAATGTGAACCCAGCAGCACCCTCCAGTTGTCAAATCAAATTCTGCCCATTTTTTTTCCCAGCGCCCCCCCCGGCCCCCCGGGGATTCGAACCGGACACTTTTTTGTTGGCTACAGGTCCAAAACTCCTTAGCAGCTGGGCTACCTACTGCCAGGACAGTCTGGGTTGTTGGTTCTGAATGGTTCTAGAGGAGAAGAAACGAGTTAATCTGCAGCAATAAACATGAGTTAATCTGCAGGAATAAAACATGAGTTAATCTGCAGGAATAAAACATGAGTTTAATCTGCATGAATAAACATGAGTTAATCTGCAGGAATAAACATGAGTTAATCTGCAGGAATAAAACATGAGTTTATCTGCAGGAATAAACATGAGTTAATCTGCAGGAATAAACATGAGTTAATCTGCAGGAATAAACATGAGTTAATCTGCAGGAATAAACATGAGTTAATCTGCCAAAATGAAGACAAAATGCTATCAGACATATCATTATTATGATGTAGAAGAACAATTTACATGCAGTTGTTGTCAGCAGCAGCGGAAAGAGAGATCCTCTGCTTCTGATAGTTCTGGGTTACTGCCAGACTGAGCAAAAACATAGAGAGTGTGTTAAAAGTAATGTAATGATTAACTAGGCTATTGAATCACCCAGACTTATTATACATAATGTATTATAGGCTAAATGATTTATACAGTACCTCCTCTCAGGTCAGCAACAGTCTTCTAATGGCTTCAGGAAACAATTGACTCCGAAAACTGAATACTGAAAAAAAGTAAAATCCTTGCAAATGTATAAAAAATTAAAATACAGATATATAACATTAACATGAGTATTCAGACCCTTTACTCAGTACTTTGTTGAAGAACCTTTGGCAGCAAAATTAAAGCCTTGAGTCTTCTTGGGTATGATGCTACAAGCTTGGCACACCTGTTTTGGGGAATTATCCCATTTCTCTGCAGATCCTCTCAAGCTCTGTCAGGTTGAATGGGGGAGCGTCGCTGCACAGCTATTGTCAGGTCTCTCCAGAGATGTTCGATCAGGTTCAAGTCCGGGCATCTGGCTGGGGCCACTCAAGGACATCCACTCCTGCGTTGTCTTGGCTGTGTGTGCTTAGGGTCGTTGTCCTGTTGGAAGGTGAACCTTCACCCCAGTCTGAGGTCCTGAGCACTCTGGAGCAGGTTTTCATCAAGGATCTCTCTGTACTTTGCTCCGTTCATCTTTCCCTCGATCCTGACTAGTCTCCAGTCCCTGCCGCTGAAAAGAAAAAAACATCCCCACAGCATGATGCTGCCACCACCATGCTTCACTGTAGGGATGGGTGCCAGGTTTCCTCCAGAACGACGTGACATTGGCATGCAGGCCAAAGAGTTCAATCTTGGTTTCATCAGATCAGAGAATCTTGTTTCTCATGGTATGAGAGAGTCTTTAGGTGCCTTTTGGCAAACTCCAAGCGGGCTGTCATGTGCCTTTTACTGAGGAGTGGCTTCTGTCTGGCCACTCTATCATGAATGCCTGATTTGGTGGAGTGCTGCAGAGATCGTTGACCTTCTGGAAGATTCTGCCATCTCCACAGAGGAACTCTGTAGCTCTGTCAGTGACCATTGGGTTCTTTGTCACCTCCCACGACAAAGGCCCTTACATTTACATTTACTTCATTTAGCAGACACTCTTATCCAGAGCGACTTACAAATTGGTGCATTCACCTATAGCCAGTGGGAATAAAACCACTTTACAATATGTAATTTTGGTGTATTATTTTTTTTTTGGGGGGGGGGTAAGGGGGGGTAAAATAATTACTTTATCCTATCCAGGTATTCCCTTAAAGAGGTGGGGTTTCAAGTGTCTACGGGAGGTGGTTAGTGACTCCGCTGTCCTGGCGCCGTGAGGGAGCTTGTTCCACCAAGGGTTGGGGTGCCAGAGCAGTGAACAGTTTTGACGGGCCCCCTGAGCGGGGAAACTTTCGTACCGCAGAGGGAGGGGGGCCAGCAGGCCAGAAGGTGGGATGAACGCAATGCCCCTCGTTTGGGTGTAGTGGGGACTGATCAGGTAGCCCTGAATGTACTGAGTGGCCGTTCACCTCACAGCTCATGTAGGCAAGCACCATGCGTTCTTGTTAGCAGATGTCTAGGAGCTTCAACTGGAAGCCAGTGGAGTGTGGCGGAAAGGAGCGGGGGTGAAGTGAGAGAACTTGGGAAGGCGAACACCAGACAGTGCTGCGGCAATTCTGGGCTGAGTTGTAGGGGTTTAATGGCACAGGCAGGTAAGCCCAGGCAACAGAGAGTTGCAAGTAATCCCAGCATCGGGAGAGAGGAGATGACAAAGTACCTGGATTAGGACCTGTGCCGCTTGCCCGTGTAAGGCAGTGTCGTACTCTCAGAATGTTTGTAGAGCATCCATGAATCTAACAGGGGATGGGGTCACACCGACTTGTGATGTTAGCGGTGGGGAGCAACGACAGGGTTGTTGTCCTCCCAGGGTACACCCCAGAGGCTTCTTCGCACTCTGGGGATAGGACACAACGGAGTCGTCAACCGTTTGATGGCGAGATCATGGGAACGGGCAGTCCTTCCCCGTTCTCCCACCGATTGCTCAGTTTGGCCACGTGGGCCAGCAGTCTTAGGACAGTAGTTTTGTGGTTCCAAACCTTAGTTCCATTTAAGAATGATAGGACGTCCAACTGTGTTCTTAGTGAACTTCAACATGCTGCAGAAATGTTTTGGTACCCTTCCCCCTGATTATGTGGTGCCTCGACCACAATCCTGTCTCTGAGCCCTACGGACAATTTCCTAGAACCTCATGGATTGGTTTTTGCTATGACGTGCACTGTCAACCTGTGGGACCTTATAGAGACAGGTGTGTGCCTGTTCCAAATAATGTTCCAAATCAATGGGAATTTACCACAGGTGGACTCCAATCAAGCTGTAGAAAACATCTAAAGGATGAATCATAGGGAAACAGGATGAATTTGAAGCTCAATTTCGAGGTTCATAGCAAATAGTGTCCTGCGTATTTCGTGTTTTGTTTGGTACTAATTTTTCAAAATGTCTAAAAAACCTGTTTTTGCTGTTGTCATTATTGCGAGTGGCGTGTTAGAGTTGATGATACTTTTTTATTTATTTAATCCATTTTATGAATAAGGCTGTACGTGACAAAATTGAAAAAGTGAAGGGTCTGAATCTTTTTTGAATGCTTAAGATGCACATGTCACCCCCCGAAAACTTTTCACTTTTCTATTTTAAAGGAATTTTAAAACCCAAGGGAACCCTGAAAAAACTTCATAAATTAAAAACACATAACAATGAAAATTTTTGGGCAATAAAACAAAATCCCTTCCTAAAAAAACAACCCCCCCTGGAACAATCCTTGGAAAAGTTTTTTAGAATTTCACCGAAAATTTGGGAACCCCGGGAAAATAAATGCATATAAACTGTAAATGACTTGGTAACGGAAATTTTTTATTTCCAGACAGAATTAAAAAGCAATTGGGGGCTGACCCATGTAGATTTTTTCAAAAACCTGCAACTTAAAAATTTAATATCAAGGAAAAAATTTCATTTGAAATCTTCGGGGCCCTAGAAACAGGCTTGAGGGAATCCTAATGAGCAAAAATGGTTTTTTTTATGATAGGAAGACATACGAACCCCCCTTGTCGGGCAAAGGGTTTTGGCGTTCCCGGGGGGGTTTACCGGCTTAACTGGAACGGCCCATCCCTTTATCATAAATCCTTTGTCTTTTTCTTGTCCCCTCAAACAAACCTTGGTCCCTTTTTCCTCATTAGTCTGGCAAATTTTTTCCCTCCCTTCCCTGCCCCCTTGTGGGGGGATTGTTTATTGTGGGATTTGTTTAAAACCCCCTGGGCCCCGTTTTTTATTTTGTAAAACGACGGGGGGGATTTTCCTGTATTGCCTTGTAAATTTTTTTGTGCGCCTGTTTTGGGGGCCCCGGAGTTTTTTTTTGACGCCCTTTCCGCATAAACCGGGATTTTTTCGGAAAATTTAAAACCCGTTATTTGTGATTTTCCCTTTCCCGCGCCTGACTCCTTTTTAACCCCACCTCATCACACAGAAGAGACTTTCCAACTGGGCAATCTCTTTTTGAAAAAAAAAAATTAAAAATACTGGAACCAAAAGTAAAAAAATTTCTGATATTTGGGACAAGATGGAGGAATGTTGGAACGACAT
>JAGTTL010002107.1:0-10553 GCA_036851935.1 Coregonus suidteri | reverse complement strand
GATTCCACCCATTTACACTCAACTGTGAAATCCCCCTTTGGGTGTTTTTCCTATTTTTTTTGTTTTACAACCTGTAATTTAAATTTTTTTATTTGGTTTTCTGTAATGGCAAACCAAAATAGTCCAAATTGGTGAATTTTTAAAAAAATCTAAAAAAATAATAACGGAAAATGGTGCATGCTTGTTTCACCCCCTTTGCTATGGATCCCCAAATAATCTGTGCAACCAATTACCTTCAAAGCCATACAGGGGGGGAAAAAAAGTATTTAGTCAGCCACCAATTGTGCAATTCCCCACAAAAAAAGATGAGAGAGCCCTGAAATTTTCATAAAGGGTAACGTCAACTAGACAACAAAAAATGGGGAAAAAAAAAAATCCAAAAAAACCCATTGTAGGATTTTTAATAATTTATTTGCAAATTATGGGAAAAAAAGTATTTGGTAAAAACAAAAGTGTTAAATTACTTTTTATATACGCTTTTTGGCAATGACACAGGCAAAAACGTTTTCTGAAAGTCTTCAAAGGGTTTTTACAAACTTTTGCGGGTATTTTGGCCCATTCCCCCATGCAATCTCCTCTAGAGCAGGGGTTTTTTGGGGGCTGTCCTGGGAAAACACAGATTTCAACCCCCTCCAAAGATTTTCTATGGGTGGATCGGAGACTGGCTAGGCCCTCCGGGCCCTTAAAATGCTTCTTACGAAGCCACTCCTTCTTTTCCCAGCGGTTGTTTGGGATCTTTGTCTGCGAAAACCCCCCACGTTCTCTTCAAGCCCTTCTGGGGAAGGGGGTTTTCACCAAAATCTCCGATCATGGCCCCCCTTCACTTTCCTTACACGGATCAGTGTCCTGGGTCCCTTTGCAGAAAAACAGCCCCAAGCATGATGTTTCCACCCCCTGTTTTCACAGTAGGTATGGTGTTCTTTGGATGCAACTCAGCATTCTTTTGTCCTCCAAACACGACGATTTGAGTTTTTAACAAAAGTTCCTATTTTGGTTTCATCCTGACCATATGAACATTCTCCCAATCCTCTTCTGATCATCCAAATGCCCTCTGGCAAACTTCAGACAGGCCTGGACATTTACTGGCTTAAGCGGGCGTACACGTCTTGCACTTCAGGATTTGAGTACCTGGCGGCGTAGTGTGTACTGATGGTAGGCTTTGTTACTTGGTCCCAGCTCTCTGCAGTTCATATCCTAGGTCCCCGCCGTGTGGTTTCTGGGATTTTTGCTCACCGTTTTCATGTGATCATTTTGACCCCACAGGGTGAGATCTTGCGTGGGAGCCCCAGATCGAGGGAGATTATCATTGGTCTTGTATGTCTTCCATTTCCTAATAATTGCTCCCACAGTTGATTTCTTCAAACCAAGCTGCTTACCTATTGCAGATTCAGTCTTCCAGCCTGGTGCGGTCTAAAATTTTTTTCTGGTGTCGTTTGACAGCTTTTTGGGTTTTGGGCCCCATAGTGGATTTTGGGAGTGTGACTGTTTGAGGTTGTGGACAGGTGTCTTTATACTAATAACAAGTTCAAACAGGTGCCATTAATACAGGTAACGAGTGGAGGACAGAGGAGCCTCTTAAAGAAGAAGTTACAGGTCTGGGGAGACCAAATCTTGCTTGTTTGTAGGTGACCAAATACTTATTTTCCACCATAATTTCTAATAATTCATAAAAAATCCTACAATGTGATTTTCGGGATTTTTTTTTCTCAATTTGTCTGTCTTTAGTTGACGTGTACCTATTAAGTGTCAACTAATCTGTCACCAATGATCTCGTATATATAAACCTGTTCTGAAAGGCCCCAGAGTCCCTGCACACCACTAAGCAAGGGGCCCACCCACAGCAGTGGCACCATGAAGACCAAGGGCTCTCCAACAGGTCAGGAACAAAGTTTTGGAGAAGTACAGATCATGGTTGGGTTTATAAAAAATATCAGAAACTTTGAACATCCACGGAGCACCATTAAATCCATAAAACATTTTTGAAAGAATATGGCACCACAACAAACCTACCAAGAGAGGGCCGCCACACCAAAACTCACGGACCAGGCAAGGAAGGGCATTAATCAGAGAGGCAACAAGAGACCCAAAGATAAACCCTGAAGGAGCTGCAAAGCTCCACAGCGGAGATTGGAGTATCTGTCCGTAGGACCACTTTAAGCCGTACACTCCACAGAGCTGGGCTACGGAAGAGTGGCAGAAAAAAGCCATTGCTTAAAGAAAAAAATAAGCAAACACGTTTGGTGTTCACCAAAAGACATGTGGAAGGACTCCCCAAACATATGGAAGAAGGTACTATGGTCAGATGAGACTAGAATTGAGCTTTTTTTGGCCATCAAAGGAAAATGTCTGGCGCAAACCCAACACCTCTCATCACCCCGAGAACACCATCCCCACAGTGGGAAGTATGGTGGTGGCAGCATTATGCTGTGGGGATGTTTTTCATCGGCAGGGAACTGGGAAACTGGACAGAATTGAAGGAATGATGGATGGCGCTAAATACAGGGAAATTCTTGAGGGAAACCTGTTTTCAATCTTCCATAGATTGAGACTGGGACGGAGGCTTCACCTTCCAGCAGGACAATGACCCTAAGCATACTGCTAAAGCAACATTTGAGTGATTTAAGGGGAAAACATTTAAATGTCTCGGAATGGCCTAGTCAAAGCCCAGACCTCAATCCAATTTGAGCATCTGTGGTATGACTTAAAGATTGCTGCTACACCAGCGGAAACCCATCCAACTTGAAGGAGCTGGAGCAGTTTTGCCTTGAAGAATGGGCAAAAATCCCAGTGGCTAGGTGTGCCAAGTTTATAGAGACATACCCCAAGAGACTTTTTTACAGCTGTAATTGCTGCAAAAGGTGGCTCTACAAATAGTTATGCACGCTCAAGTTTTCTGTTTTTTTTTTTCTTGTTTCTTGTTTTGTTTCACAATAAAAAATAATTTGCATCTTCAAAGTGGTAGGCATGTTGTGTAAATCAAATGATACCCAACCTCCCCCAAAAATCAATTTCAATTCCAGGTTGTAAGGCAACAACATAGGAAAAAATGCCAAGTGGGGTGAATACTTTCGCAAGCCACTGTAGCCTATAACTGGTATGATTTCATTCTTTTAGGTTTTCATTTAGTCTTTACCAAATTGTTTATGATTGAAAATGTTAAAAAAAGTATATATATATTTTTTGTAACCTTTTATTCTTTATTTTACTGTAAATTGTATCAAAAAGTCAAAAAATGCACTTGAAAAAAAGTTTGATTTCATTCCCCTACCACATGCTTCCAATAAGGTGGCCTGTGCAACGCTGTCACTGGAAACAGTGTCCAGTTTGTGCTGCTCTTTAGTAGGTTTACAGAAATGCAATCTCGTGCGACCAGGTGCCAATTCTAATCCCAGGGCAACATTTACATCTGGACTAACACCATATCCATTAGATTCCCATGATTCCCCCATCGTCCATCCATCCATTCATCCATCCATCCATCCATCTAATGCACTCCTCATTCTAGGCCCCACTGTGTTTCAAACCCCTTGTGTAATTACTGGGCTGGCCTGATCCCAAGAGTTCATCAGATTTGCTAAATGTACAGAGAACACTAATCCATCCAGACCCCACAAATCTAATCGCTATAGTCACCTGACCAGGAGGCTACACACACATGGACACGCACCGCACATTACATGCAGGCATGCACAAACATATACACACACAGGACACGCACACCCAAAACCTATTTGTTGAGTCAGCATAGGGCCCTATTCATACGGTAAATACATCTAAACACACAATTTGATTCCTATTACACCGGTAGGCCTTTCTAAATGTAAAGCCTGCTGTAGCCTGTCTCTTTTACATTTTTGAAAAGTCACTTTATTGCGCTACAATCCACTTTAGAATTTGTATGTTATGATGTTAGGTTGAAAATGGATTGGTGTATTGTTTCAAATAATGTGGTTAAATGAGTTATACAGGGGCTGAGACATACAGATAAGAGTAAACAGTGTAATAATCACAGAATTAAATAGAACACATGAAATATAGCATCTCTATGGTAATAACTGCACTCGGTCTCCCCTATAGTATATTCTGCAAGCATAACCTCCCATGTTTCCCCATCTTCCATCACTGTCCAGCAGCATTAAGCCCTGGCAGATGTGAATCTTCCCACTACACTACCCCCATAAACCCCACCCCCACTTGCTCCCACAGGCAGGTCCTGTGCCACCACATAATCCAAGGCAAACCACACAGTGTCAAAAGTAGGCCATCGTGTTCCAGCTCACAGATCTGTAACCCTCCACATCTGGACACTGCACGAGGCGAGGCAAGGGGAAGATGGGATGCCCACTCACCCTCACCCAAACTGGCCCAAATGGGAAAGGATTGATATTGCTCTCATTTCTCTCTCTCTCTCTCTCTCTCTCTCTCTCTCTCTCTCTCTTCTCTCTCTCTCTCACACACACACACACACACACACACACACACACCAGTCCTTTCACAACAGCTCTCTGATTTCTTGACGTGTTATTTAGATATATTATAATCAAATCAAATCAAATTGTATTTGTTACATGCGCTGAATGCAACGGGTGGAGACTTTACTGTTAAATACTTGCTTACGAGCCTCCTGAGGGGGAAAAAGCACCCTCTTTACGACTGTGTCGGTGTGTGGACCCATGTTTAAAATCAAATCAAATCATATTTTATTAGTCACATGCTTTGTAAATAACAAGTGTAGACTAACAGTGAAATGCTTACCTGCGGGCCCTTTTCCAACAATGCAGACTTAAAGATAAAGAAAAAACTGAAAGAGGAACTAAATACACAGTGAATAACGAATAACAATAATGATTATAAATAACATGACTATAACATGAAGTACCAG
The DNA here is from genome assembly GCA_036851935.1 of Coregonus suidteri. Lineage (NCBI taxonomy): Eukaryota > Metazoa > Chordata > Actinopteri > Salmoniformes > Salmonidae > Coregonus > Coregonus suidteri. The sequence goes on along the minus strand of JAGTTL010002107.1, from coordinate 5,671 downwards.
TACCGAGTCGATCTGCAGGGGTAAGAGGTAATTGAGGTAACTATGTACATATACAGTGAGGGAAAAAAGTATTTGATCCCCTGCTGATTTTGTACGTTTGCCCACTAACAAAGACATGATCAGTCTATAATTTTAATGGTAGGTTTATTTGAACAGTGAGAGACAGAATAACAACAAAAATATCCAGAAAAACGCAAGTCAAACATTTTATAAATGGATTTGCATTTTATTGAGGGAAATAAGTATTTGACCCCCTCTGCTGCAACAACATGACTTAGTACTTGGTGGCAAAACCCTTGTTTGGCAATCACAGAGGTCAGACGTTTCTTGTAGTTGGCCACCAGGTTTGCACACATTTCAGGAGGGATTTTGTCCCAGTCCTCTTGCAGATCTTCTCCAAGTCATTAAGGTTTCGAGGCTGACGTTTGGCAACTCGAAACTTCAGCTCCCTCCCAAGATTTTTTCTATGGGATTAAGGTCTGGAGACTGGCTAGGCCACTCCAGGACCTTAATGTGCTTCTTCTTGAGCACTCCTTGTTGCTTTGGCCGTGTGTTTTGGGTCATTGTCATGCTGGAATACCCATCCACGACCCATTTTCAATGCCCTGGCTGAGGGAAGGAGGTTCTCACCCAAAGATTGGATGGTACATGTGCCCGGGCCATCGTCCCCTTTGATGCTGTGAAGTTGTCCTTGTCCCCTTAGCAGGAAAAACACCCCCCCAAAGCACAATGTTTTCCCACCTCCCATGTTTGACGGTGCCGGGATGGTGTTCTTAGGGTCATAGGCAGCATTCCTCCTCCTCCAAACACGGCGAGTTGAGTTGATGCCAAAGAGCCTCAATTTTGGTCTCATCTGACCACAACACTTTCACCCAGTTTCTCCTCTGAATCATTCAGTATGTTCATGGCAAACTTCAGACGGGCCTGTATATGTGCTTTCTGAGCAGGGGGATCTTGCGGGCGCTGCAGGATTTCACTCCTTCGCGGCGTAGTGTGTTACCAATTGTTTTCTTGGTGTGGACTATGGTCCGCAGCTGCCTTGAAGGATTCATTGACAAGATCCTCCCGTGTAGTTCTGGGCTGATTCCTCACCGTTCTCATGATCATTGCAACTCCACGAGGTGAGATCTTGCATGAAGCCCCAGGCCGAGGGAGATTGACAGTTCTTTTGTGTTTCTTCCATTTGCGAATAATCGCACCAACTGTTGTCACCTTCCTCACCGAAGCTGCTTGCGATGGTCGCTTGTAGCCCATTCCAGCCTTGGTGTAGGTCTACAAATCTTGTCCCTGACATCCTGGGAGAGCTCTTTGGTCTTGGCCATGGTGGAGAGTTTGGAATCTGATGATGATTGCTTCTGTGGACAGGTGTCTTTTATACAGGTTAAGAATACTGAGATTAGGTGCACTCCCTTTAAGAGTGTGCTCCTAATCTCAGCTCGTTACCTGTATAAAAGACACCTGGGAGCCCAGAAAATCTTTCTATTGAGAAGGGGTGTCCAAATACTTATTTCCCTCATTAAAATGCAAATCAATTTATAAAAATTTTTACATGCGTTTTTCTGGATTTTTGTTGTTGTTATTCTGTCTCTCACTGTTCAAATAAACACACCATTAAAATTATAGACTGATAATTTTCTTTGTCAGTGGGCAAACGTTACAAAATTCAGGCAGGGGAATCAAATACTTTTTTCCCTCACTGTAGGTAAGGGGGTAAAGTGGACTAGGCAACAGGATTAGATAAATAGACAGTAGCAGTCAGCGCATGTGTTGAGTGTGAATGTGTGTGAGTGTGTATGTGTGTGTGTATGTGTGTGTGTGAGTGAATGGTGTGTTGTTGCAAAAAACAAAAAACATTATGCATGTGTGCATGTTATGTGTGTGTCGGCGTATGTAGTGTGTGTGTGTATGTGTGTTGGGATGTCAGGTGTAAGTATGTGTGAGTGTTGGGTAAAGTCCATTATGTGAGCATAGAGTCATTCGCAAGAGAGTTAGTGCAAAAAAGGGTCAATGCTTGTAGTCCGGGTAGCCATTTGATTAGTCTATCTAGCAGTCTTATGGCATGGGGGGAGAAGCTGTTCAGGGTGCCTTTTGGTATCCAGACTTGGGCTGCAAGTTGCAATGGTACCGACTTGTAGTGCGGTAGCAGAGAAGAACAGTCTATGGCTTGGGTGGCTGGAGTCTTTGTCAATGTTTTGGGCCTTCTTCTGACACCGCCTGGTATAGAGGTCCTGGATTGCAGGAGCTCAGCCCCAAAGATATACTGGGTCGTACTCACCACCCCTGTAGCACCTTGTGGTTGGGTGCCTTGCAGTTGTCGTACCAAGCAGTGATGCAGCCAGTCAAGATGTTCCGTAATTGTGCAGCTGTATAACTTTTTGTGGATCTGAGGGCCCATGCCAAATCTTTTCAGCCTCCTGATGGGAAAAGGCGCTTGTATCGTGCCTCCTTCACAACTATGTGTGTGTGTGGTAAACCATGTTAATTCCTTAGTGATGAAGGACATCGAGGAACTTGAAGCTCTCGACCCGACTCCACTACAACCCCATCGATGTGTGGTGGGGGTGTGCTCGCCCCTCTGTTTCCTGTATTACAACGATCATCTCCTTTGTCCTTTGCTGACATAGAGGGAGAGGTTCTATCACCGGGTCGTGTCGTCAGCAAACTTGAACGAATGGATGTTCGAGTCGTGGTGCGGCCAACGCATTCTGGGGGTGAACAGGGAGTACAAGGAAGGGGACTAAATATACACCCACTGATGTTGCCCCATATTCCATGGTTAGCGTGGCGGATGTGTTGGTGCCTACCCTCATCACCACCTGGGGGGCTACCCGGAAGGGAGTTCCAGGAATCCCAGTGGACTCCAGTTGCAGAATAAAAAAACAAAAACAAAAAAACAACAAAAAGGAGATGTGCAGTCCCAGGGTGCTCAGCTTTGGGATGAGGCTTGGAAGAGGGAACTATGGTGTTGGAATGCTGAGCTGTAGTCCAATGAACAGCATTTCTTAAAACAATAAAAATAAACACAATCCACCTGCATTGAAGCCGCCTGCACTATCCAAGACCTCCCACAGTCCCCCATAAAAACCGCTCCCCCTCCATCCCCCCTCCCCAAACCCCCCCATTCTCCACCCCCCTCCGAGCCACCATACCCATCCAAAACCAAACCAAAACAAGTACCCACCCACTTATGCCAACGGGACCAAATAACATTTAGAAGGGAAATGGCGAAAAGAGACAAGGAAACAAAGGAAAAACAACCATGTAAAACAAAAGGACATCAACAGACAGAAAAAAACAGCAAGGTGTGTTTGTGTGTATGTTTGGGCACTATTTACAATTACCAGCATCTTAACATAGGTATTCCTCTTCTCCAGTGGGGTGAGGGCAGTCTGTGAGTGCAATAGAGATTGCAACAATCTGTGGAATCTGTTGGGGCGGTTATGCGGAGATTGGTGGGTCCCCAGGGTGTTCTGTGAGGATGATGTTGAGACCATGTACCAGCCTTTCAAAGCATTTCATTGCTATAGACGTGAGTGCTATGGGCCGACAGTAAATTTAGGCAGTTACCTTGATGCTTCTTTGGGCACAGGCGTACTATGGTGGGTCCCTGCTTTGAACCAAAGTTTTTATTACAGGAACGAGTCAGGGACTAGGTAAAAAAGTCAGTGAAGACACTTGCCAGCTGGGTCTGCGCATTGCTTTGAGAATGCGCCCCTGGTATTCCGTCAGGCACGGCGACCTTGCGGAGGTTAACCTGTTGTAGGGCGCGCGAGATCACACAGTCATCTGTAACACAACAGGGGCGTTCAATGCAAGACCTCATTGTTGTATTTCCTCGAAGTGAAGCATAACATGCATTTAGCTGGTTTGGGCGTTCTAGATCACTGGGTAGCTCACGGCTGGGATTTCTTTTGTAATCCGTGATCGTCTGCAAGCCCTTGCCAAAATATGACGAGCGTCCTGGCTTGTGTAAATAGGATTCCACCTTCCTCTATATTTTGGGGTCCTCATATGGTTTCATTATGTTTGTACCATTTGTTATCGTTGTTCATTGCTTTGCACTGTATCATTGGTGATGTGAGACCCACAGTAATGTCCACCCTACAGTAATTCTAAAGCTTGACAGGCAGCCAAGCCAGCTTCCCTTCCAGCACACAACATGCTTGAATGGGTGTTGGCGAGGGCAAGGCTGGAGATCACTCTGTCATGCTGATTGAGTTAGAATAACAGACTGGAAGCTTTAAAAGGAGGGTGGTGCTTGAAATCATGTTCTCCTCTGTTAACTGGTCCTGCAAGGAAACACGGCCGTCATCATTGCTTTGGGACAAAAAGGGCTTCACAGGAAAGGATATTGCTGCTAGGAGTTTGCCCTAAATAAACCATTAATTGGTCTCAAAATTTAAAGGGAGAGGTTAAATTTTATTTTTTTTTTAAAAAAAAATCTACTGGCCCCCCGGGGAAAAAAACCCACACCCTGCTGGCCAAATCCCCCCACCTTGGACGACGCGGACCAATTGTGCGCCCCCCTGGGTCTCCCGGTCCGGCCGGCTGAAAAACGGAGCCTGGACTAAAACCGGGATCTCTAGAGCACAGCTGCATGCGATGCAGTGCCTTAGACCACGCCCACTCGGGGTCAAAATTGTTGTGAAGAAGCGTCGGGCCCCCAAGAAAGCCAGCAAGCGCCAGGACCGTCCCCAAATTGATTCGGGGGGATGGGGGCACCACCTCAAGTTTGCTCAAAATGGCAGCAGGCATGTTGAGTGCTCTGACGCACATGGGGAAAGAATTTTGGATGATGGCCTTGTCAAAAAGGGACCCAAAAAACCATTTTTCTCCAGGGAAAAAAATCATTTTCAGACTGATATTTTCAAAAGGGACAGGATTTGGGTGCTGAGGGCTGGGGTAAAGATTTTTTTCTGATGATCCCCTTCTGATTGTTTGGGGGATCCGAAAACACCCTTTTCCGGAGAAAACAAAGGGGGGCTTTTCCTCATCCTTTTTGGTTTTTTTCAACAGAAAGCATCCTAGACCATTCATGTGGGGGTTGCCTTTCAGCCAAGGGAGTGGGGTCACTCACAATTTTGCCTAAAAACACAGCCATGAATAAAAAATGTACAAAAAACATCCCCCGGAGAACTTCTCCCAACCATCCAAAAACAGTTTTGGGGACGACCATGCCTTTTCCCCCATGATGGAGCCTTCCCAAAGGGAAAATGATACTAAGTGGCTCGGGGAACAAAACTTGACATTTTGGGTCCCCTGGCCCGGAAAATCCCCAGACCTTTAACCCATTGGAATTGGTGGGATCCTCAAAAAGGCGGGTGGGCAAACAAAAAACCCCCAAATTTTTGACAAAAACCAAGCATTGATTATGCAAGAATGGGCGCCCTCAGTCGGGTTGGCCCAGAAGTTATTGACAGCATCCCGGGCGGATTGCAGAGGGCTTAAAAAAGAAAAGGGTCAACACTTTCAAATTTGACTCTTTTATAAAATTTTAAAGTAACTGTCAATAAAAACATTTGAACTTTAAAGCTTTTAATTTTCTTTTATACCATAGTAACATCTGACAAAAAAATCTCATAACATGAAGCAGGGAAATTTTGTGAAGCCAATAATTGGCATTCTCAAAACTTTTTACCACGACTGTGTTTTTCCCCTTTCTTTGTGGGGT
>JAGTTL010002106.1:0-10556 GCA_036851935.1 Coregonus suidteri | reverse complement strand
GAAAACGAACTGCTCAGCAAAGCAAAGGCTCTTTTGAGAGCTACCAGATTTATATAAAAAAAGCTCATTTCAGTGTGTTCCAGTGTCTGTTTATATGTTTAAGGGAGTGTTACTTTGGCAGATACTGTCAACCATCTAAATATATATATTATTTTTTTAGATAATTAACTAAATGTTTGGTGTTTTTTGGTTTATTTCAGTTTCAGTGTTTGTTATGCTATGAATTTTTATTTTATGGTTGTAATGTTGATCAAATGAACTATACCATGTTATATTTAGCAATTTTGAGCAATTACTACTTTAGTAAGGATACACTTACAGTTTTTTACAATCCACTTTGGCATTATTTTCAGAAACCTGACGGTCCATTTTTCATCAAAACGACTAGACACAAAACTGAAAACGGTCATCACTTGTAACACAGGCCTGTCCCAAAGTTCAAAACATTGCATTGTTGCATTCATTCCCTTAAGTAAATCTTGCCACTTGCACAATCATTGGTTCAAAAACAAATGTATTGTGTAATACCAAAGGACGTTTAATTTAGATCAACCACACACCAAGCAACCGATAGTTATCACTGTGTCATTGTTTCGTAACGATTCATTAAATATTGTATTCCAAAACAGGTGATACATGTTTCATTATGTTACTACCTGTAAATACATCCCTGTAAAAGTACTGCAGTAAATAGAGAGAATACCTACAGACGACAGTGGGAATCATTGAACAAAATCTGAATATATTGATGAAAAACAATACAGTACTGTAAAAATATCAAATGCAGTGTTTCCTCAACTTGCTTGCTTTAACCTTTTAAGCGAACTTGTATACAATTTCATTCCTTTAAACACGACCGAATATGCTGGAACCCAGCAGACATCTCATTACTACACCCATTCTTCTCAATTCTCCATAATAACCTTTAATGACCTACAATAGCATGTTAGCTTCCTATTAGATTAACCAGATGATAAACTATTCAATAGTTCTCTCCACCAAGTAAGGCACAATACAGATGTTGATTTAAAGGCACCAATACATATCCTTTAAAGCTTATTACTGGATTCTTGCTCAGCTTCTGCCAAGCTGTTCCATAAACTATACACCAATAATCAATTGTCGTCACTGATCAGAGCTCCTATAAATATCCATCAACGATCTGTCTGTCAGCACCCCATTCATAACCAGAGACCCACACAAACAACTACCGTGAAAGTGTGGAATGAGGAGAGACAGAGACATCAGTTACAACACGTGTACATAGCCATAATATAACGGTTCTTCTTCTTTGGAGTTTAACGGCGGTTGGCATCCAATATGTTGCATTACCGCCCCCAACTGGGACTATAATATAAATCCATTATACTTTGTGATACAAAATGGGAAAAAGGGGGGAAAACTATAATAATTTTAAAAAACACCTTCCAACTAACTCATTAAATACCCACTACCCCATTCCACTACTTTGACCCTATCTGCTCCTGCACCATGCCAACAGCCTGGGAGGACGGGACACCACCACTCAACACACCCTGTAACTCTTCTGAAGTCAAATCTTGTATGCCCAAATACTTCTCTGCAGCTGCCACCACAACATCATTTTTCTGTGATTTACGTTCCATTTGTGCGGTACAGTTGATAACAACATTGCTATGAACTATCTAAGAAGCTAACTTTACTGAAGCATATATCACTCGTTGGCCTATCCCTCTGTGCTGGCACAGATCTACTACTCACAGGGATCCTCTCAGGATCTCTCACCCTTGACCCATCCTCCTCTACTTTCTCACTGTCTCAGCATACGACACCTTCTGCACTACTCTGACTCTAGCCACCTCAACCTGCCTCTCTCGCACCGGACACTTCAGATCCAATCCCAGCAACATGGGCATCCCAACAGTTGACACAACAACTTTATCCACCAGAAACGCCACACAATCCTCTATCCCATGCCCTCCTGCACACTTCCCACATCTTGGAATCTCCCTCCCCTACAAACTGCTGCAACATGACCATAAACGCTTGCACCTGAATCAGCAACAGTGGATTCGGCACAAAAGCTCTAACAGGATAACTGATATATCCTAACATGACTTTCTGTCTGGGGTAAACGACTCAAAACTCAAAAAGGACTGACAGTGGACTCCTCTGTTTCACCACGCTCACCACCGGGTCTGTGTTGCACCAAAACGGCGGGAATCACAAACACCAGGAATCTTCATCTTCAATTGCTCCACCTCCACACTTAACGCTACCCCAGAAAATCACTCCTTTCAATGGTGCCCTGTTCCTAAGAGCAAAGCAAAGAAACAGATCTTGACCCAAGTTGCCGTGACACGGAGCGCCCACTCCCTCTGGTCAGAAGAAACACAAACAAATATCACAAGTCCACTACAGGTTACCTTCACTGATTCAACTGCATCCCAACTCCTTTCCCACCCACCCTGAAAACCACAAATGGATCTGCCAAAAGGTATATGGATCCACTTTCTCCAACAATGTAACTCCTACTGCACCAGATTCTTCTTTATCATGTCCATTGATGCCAGGCTCTGGTTTCTGAGCTCTTCACCACACCTTCTACCTCACTTAACTCTCCCTCATTCATTTCCATTTCACCTCCAGAACTCGGTCTGACTCACTCTGTTTTCACTTGAATTATAACATTTGAAATGTCTCTATTACTTTGAAACGTCTGTGAGTGTAATGTTTACTGTTTCATTTCTGATCATTGATTCCACTTTCGTTTATTATCTATTTAACCTGCTTTGGTAATGTAACATATGTTTCCCATGTCAATAAAGCCCATTTAATTGAATTGAGAGAGAGTGAGAGAAAGAGAGAGCTCCTGTTAATGTATAGCGGACATGAGTTCACTCATGGTTACTCATGGTTTTTGTGATGAGGTAGCCCCACTTGTGACTTTAAAATCAGTGTCGGCCCAGCCCAATAGGGAATCTCCTCTTGGTGGGAACTTAATAATATATAACATGCCATTTAGCAGACACTTTTATCCAAAGCGATTTACAGTCATGTGTGAAAACCATTTTTCGTTATGGGTGGTCCCGACAGCCTGTCGATTTCAACTCGAACCCCCAAGAGGTCCTTGGTTTCTCCCTCAGTAGACCCGGTAACTTCATATCCCGCAGTTACTTAAGCCGTGTGTTCTCTGAAAGGGGTCCTGTTTCCCACACAGTGGGGTCAGTTGGATTAGATAGAGGCTCTGTCTCTCTCTCCTCTCTCTCTGACTGGAGGAGAGAAGTGAAATGGTGTGTCTCCTCTGGTCAACAATACTCACCTTGAGAGACTCTACAGCCTGTTGGAGCTCCTTCAGCTCCTTCTCTCTCTCTCCTGGAATCTCTGCTGGACTCTTCTGCTGACTCATCCCCAGCTGCCTCTGTGGAGAATCACTCTTCAATGAGCTATCAAGCTTTATTTGTCCAGTAGATCAATTCAGTATAGTAATGTGACATAGGGCACATAGAAGTTAGGGATTAAAATGTTGAGGAAACTGTCTGTGTGAAATTACTTTATTATGTTGTTATGTGAATGATTATAGTTTTTTATGGTAGGCGTACATGTATCAAGGGGCTTGGAGACTGAACTTTGGACTCATAAAAGGGCATGTCAGAATGATAATGTTGTTTGACTTTAGAAAATGGTGTAAAACATTTGAGCAAACCCAATATACTGAAGGTTTGTGTGTTCATATTTGTTTCTGCCCGTGAGGATCGATATCATTTGAATGATCTCATATTCAAACAGCCTTAGTTCCTACTGTATCTTTAATTATTTGTTTATCAGACAGTCACCAACAAGTAGTTCTGGTCTTACCTGTTTCTCAGTCCTCTCTGCTGCAGCTGACACTGTATTATGGCCTTTATGTTCATCCATTGTACACAGATAACAGATACACTGCTGATCGGTACGACAGTAAACATCCAGCAGTTTGTCATGATGAGAGCAGATCTTCTCCTGTAGTTGTGCGGTGGCTTTGACCAGCTTGTGCTTCTTGAAAGCAGGAAATTCATAGTGAGGTTGGAGGTGTTAGTCTCTCACAGTAAGAGGCCATAACACAACACTCCAGACAGGACATGAGGGCTTTCTGCTTTCTGGTCCCAGTGCAGACATCCACACGCCACATCTCCAGGTCCAGCATAGCACAGAGCAGGAGGGGGAGGCAGCCTGGAGTCCTGTCTTCTTCAGTTTCTTCCACCACTTCAGCCAACATGTTATTTTTCCTCAGATTAGGCCTTGGAGTGAAGGTCTCTCTGCACTGAGGACAGCTATAGACCCCTTTCAGACGATCCTGATCCCAGCTTTTCTTTTCTTTAATACAGCCCATACAGTAGCTGTGTCCACAGGCAGTAGTCACCCGGATCCTTCAGTGGATCCAGACAGATGGAGCAATGGAACACAGTCCTGATTCATGCTCGCCATTTTGGTGCTCTCTCCCGTAGGTTAATCAATGGCAATGTGTCAAAGATTACTTTGTGTTTCATGGAACTCTACACCAGAGGACAGGAAGTGGCTTCCTACTTGACAGTGTACTCTGTATGTAGAGGGGGTGTGGTTTATTTGATAAGGAAATGTGACAGAGTGTTGGGTAGCAGGCAGAGATGGTTAGTATTTATGTTACATCTATGTGAAATATGTATTTTAACTACTTCTGAGTATTTTGTCATTTTAAGAATCACACTGGGCTGAACTACACTCCAAGTATTTTTATTTTCAAAATACAAATACTCTTTTGTACCATTTTTAAAAAATAGGGGTTCACATTTTGCATTAATTGAAAGTCGCTCTGGATAAGAGCGTCTGCTAAATGATTAAAATGTAAATGTACATGTAAAAATTAATCATTGCAATCACTTAAAAACTCAATTTAAAGATTTACTTCAGGATTTAGGCAGTGAATCCCTTTATCTACTTCCCAGAGTCAGATGAACTCATGGGACACCATTTTAATGTCTCTGTATCCTGTATGAAGGAAGTTTGTAGTAGTTTTGGGAGCCGATGTCAACTAGCGTTAGAGCAATGACTGGAAGTCTATTGTTTGAATGTTAAATAACGAGGCAGAGGCATTGATGCGAGTAACCAGTCTGTGTTCTTCTCTCTATTTTGCAATTGCAATACATCGGGTATCTCAAGTACACCGGTAAAACACTGGAGTGCAGTAATGAACATTTACACCAACAGATGGAATCAATGATGCCATCTTCCACCCAAACATCTAACCTTTTATAAAATAGGACAGGAGCTGTCAATTCACTAACAAAACAAACCTAAGTAGTAATTTCCAACATGAACAGTTTAGTATATATATATATTTTTCTCTTATTAACCACTTAACACATTTTGATACTCTCTTCACTTTTATCTCTGTCTGTCAACAATCCCTAATGGGAAACCTACAGATTAAGTCTTTGTGGGGGCTGGGACAGACGCCCGCAGCGTGAAAAAGACAGGGGGCTTGTCCTGCGTGGACTGCGGGCTCCCGCACAGGCGTGTCACCTGACTGTCTAAGGGTGAGTATTGATGGGCGAGGGAAGTGGCCGACCTGTTGATCCCCTGGCTCTTCGCCCAGTGCCCTCAAGGCCCATGTGACTTGCTGGGGTTCCGTCTTTTGTCATGCGACCCCTATGACCATCCGAGTTCTGAGTAGATGCTGGCTGCAGCAATCCGAAGGTCACCGTGTTACGACGGTACAGATGATCCATTCACTTCGACCAAGTAGGAGCGTGGTGCCACTTTCTGTACACAGGATCCGAGTCCTCCAGAGGCCCGTCCGGTCCCCTGGTAGTTAGTGCTTCATTCGCACCGTTTCACCCACCCTGGGCTCAGGTAAGTCTTTTGCTGAGTTGTCGTAGATGAACTTGGAGACCTGTCTTCGTGACGTAGCTTCACCCAGCACGTCTGTCACCACACATGGCTCCAGGAGAGTGCTTGCTACTGGCAAGAGCTTGCTTTTTAAAAAACGCCGTGCCATGAGGCGCTGGGCGGGCTGCTATCCATGCCCTTCTGTCGGGGTATTGCGCCATTGCAGGATTGCTTTCCAGGCAATTTTTCCCTCCGCAGAGGTTCTTTTGCCAATTTTGACTGCCGACTCAGCATTAGCTTTTGGGTGTCGTGGTGATGAAGTGACGTGCTCGAATTCCCATTCTGCAGCAAATTTTCGGAACTCACATCGGAGAATTGGGGTCCATTATCTGAAATTACCCCTATATGGCTGGCCATAGCGGGCAAACTGAGCCTTGCAGCGTTTGATCGTTGTCTCTGCTGAGAGGCGGGGAGGAGGTCATCTCCCAGAAGTCTGAGTAATGAATCAACTACCAGCAGAAGAGTCTTTGCCACTGTGCTGGGAAGGAGATCTAGACTTACTATCTGCCAGGGGCGCATTGGTAGCTCGTGGGACATCATCGTCTCTCTCTGTTGCTCAATGGCATATCATTGCAGATTTGTGCATTTAGTGACATAGTCTTTGATTTCACTCTGCATTCCTGGCCACTACAGTGTGTCACGTGCTTGTCTGTAACAGGCCTCACCTCCCTATGTGACTTGAGTGCACGCGCGCCAACATCTCAGGGCGGCAGGGGACGGGGGAAATAAGACTCTCTGAACCCTTGAATATACTCAGTTTTTGAACACACTGAGCTCTTTTTGACGGGCCAATATTCTCTGGTGCCTAAAGCAGTTTTCTTCCATTGCAGTCGGGCCAGCCCATCAGAATCACAGACCTCAATGCTGGAGTTGCTCGTCCCTGTCTGTGTGCTGTCTGATTTGTATAAGGCGCTGGTCCGAAACATTGAGGTAGTCAGCCGGTTTGATGTGTTCAACATCCACTTGCCTCTGTTTGTAAGCTGCCCACTGCGTGTTGTTTCATGCATGGAGCGTGGTGTGAGTGCCTGATGCAGTAGCCCTGCTGAGGGCGTGTCACTCACATACATCTATGGCCCTGGCTTATACACCACCTTGAGGTTGTAGTTTTGTAGGGCAGTAGCATGGTCTGCAGTCGTTTTCGGGGCATCAGGAGAGCGCTTGCTGAATATAGCAATAAGGGATTGTGATCTGTCTCTGCGGTAGTATATTGTCACGCATCCGTCACAGGTAGTGTGGAAGCGTTGGCATGCAAATACAATGCTGAGGCACTCCTTCTCTATCTGGGCATAGTTATGCTCTGTTGGAGTGAGTGCCTAGAGGCGAATGCCACCAGGCTGGCCCTCTTGGCATGAGGCAACAGCCCAGTCCATACTGGCTTGAGTCACTCTGAATCGTGACAGGTTTTGACAACATCGTAGTATCGCAGTACAGGTGTCCTGGGTGACCAGTTGTGTTATTTCCCTCACGCGCTGTGTCATGTTTGGGAGCCAATGCCAGATGGTTGTCCCTTGTCCATGAGCCTCCTTAGTGGCTTCACACACTTCAGAGAGCCCGCGGTAGGAACTTGGCCAGGGTAGGTGACGAATCCGACGAAGCGCTGCACTTCCTTCACGTCAGATGGCGTGTGGGCATATCCAAGTGACAAGCCTTCACTTTTTCTGGATCCGCCTTCAGTCCGTGGAGGACAAGATGTGCCCGATGAAAGCGAACCTCTGGCACTTTAAAACTGAAGTTTTTTATGCTTAGCCTAGCTTGACTGTCTGCATCTGACCATCAGGGCCAGCAGCTGGGCGTCATGGTCACATTCTCGCCTCCTCATCACTGTCCCACACAGCCCTATCACGAGGATGTCCATCTGCTATGGGTTCCACGCCGCTGAGTCCCATCAACAGCTCGTGCTTGTTTCCGCTGATACACCTCTGGAGCCACGAGAGACACCAAACGGGGAGCTTCAACCACCTCTTTCCTGCCCCAGGGTGTCCAAGAGGTGGTCATGTAGCTCTGGCTCGTCAAGCTTGCACTGCAGGGAAGGCATCTCTGGCGTCCACCGAGCGGGAAGCGCTGGGCCTTTGGGAGCTTTGTTAAAAGAAACACCTCAACTGTGGCAATAATTGGTATGTGAACTTCTCAGAGCCCGGTTTTGAGGTGTTTAGGATCTATGCATATCCCGTAGCTTGTCTGGTTTCTTGACGATACCATATTACTTATCCAGTCCTCTAAGGCTCGGTGACGTAATATGTTATGTGGCCATCCTTTTGCTTCGTATTTGTCAAAGCTGAAGGCCTTTGTAGCTGCTTTCAATGTCCACTGGTACATTGCGAGGGATGCCACACGGACAGGGCTGAGATTGCTGCATCCAACTCAAAGTGGACCTTCGCCGGTAACTGACCTCGACCGGTGCGTTTGAAGACATTCATGGTACTTTCTTGGGAGAGTACTCCTTGCTCAGGGTCGCCGCCTAGGACTTTTGTCTAGAATGTTAGAGATCAGCTTGGGATGTTGAAGTTAACAAAGCGCCAAGGCGTCTCGCATGTAGAACCTGACTAGTAATGGCTGTTGAACTAGGCCTCAAAAAAAACAAAATTTTCAAACTCAAGAGTTTGTTTCTGGCCACGTTAAACACACTCTTGTCACAAAATAGGCCTTAAAGAGGTCCATGAAACTGGCCTGAATACAGTTTTCAGCTTGGTGCTTCTCTGTGTGAGTTTTGTCTCTGGGCGCGAGCCTCCGTGTATCTTTAAGGCTCATAACGTTACATGTTGTCGCTGAATCTAGCTGTGCATTGCCTGTGGTTAATTATTAAAGTAAAGCAGAGTGGACAAACCATTTTTTTTCCTTTTTGCCCTTTACTGCCCCTATGCACTCGCGTAGCATATACTCATCTCTGTGCTGTCTTTCCCTTCATCCTGTGGTATATTTCAATGGGAGTGCACTTAACCCTCCTTTCATCTCTGCTTTTCATGCAGGGCCCTTTGCGAAGTGATTAGGCTGTAACCACAGGATTTTGCATATTATTTTCCATCGTCTGGGAATGTGTTTTTCCCTCTTCCTCGTCCATGAGAATTGGCAACAATATCGGCTTGCATTGGGTTCTCTACTGCAGGAGTTGGCTTGTATTATTAGCATTAGCTGTGGCAAAAAGGTGAATGTCTTTATTGCTGCCTGAATGTATCATTGACATTGTCCATATGTTGCCTTTTCTAGCTACATGGACCTTATCTGTATATCCGTAAGCCTCTGCTGCACGGACATGTCTCCACTGCCAAGACTAGTGTCAAGTCACGTTTCTGCTCAGCAAACGTTCTGCGGGTTCCCTCATCTAGTTTATGCCAATCACTATCTTGTCCCTCTGATCCGTTCATCTCGTAAATCACCATAGTCACATGTTAGCTGCCTTTTTCCCTTAGCTTAGTGACAAAGCTGTCAATGGGACTACCCGTCCTCACTGTTTGGCACAGACCGAAAACTAACGCTCGTATATTAACGTTCTTATGGCTGGCTTAAAGTTAAGTTCGAGAGCATCAAGAATAGCGTAGCGGTACCCTTGCTGATCTGCTGTTAGGTTCAGTGTGTTGTATACGTGTCGGCATTCTGCGCCCATTATAGTCCTCAAAGTGGCCGCCACTACCTCATCGTCCTTTTCACGAAGTCCTGTTGCTAGGCATAGTCCTTTCCCCTTTACCTCCTTTAAAAGTATCCCAGTTGTGCTCCCAAACTCCCCCTGAGCTTCATAACGGCGGGAGGGGGAATGTTCGCGGCCATTTTCCCAAACGGTGCTAAAAAAACTGAAGCAATAGCCAAAATCATCTAGCTAAGGGCAATTCCGGAAAAAATTTACTCAACTAAGCTTTTTAAAACCCGAAAGGTTTACTCTAATTTGCGGAAAGCATGGTTATTTTTCCGACTTGACACCATGTTTGAAGTTAAATAAAGAGGGAGAGGCATTTATGCGAGTAACCAAATCGGGTTTAGTATTGCAAACATCCCGGATCTCAAGTACCCCCGGTAAAACACGGAGTTGCATTTAAAGGGAAAATTTACCCAAAAGATGGTTTAAGTGCCAATTTTCCACCCATAAACTAGGGATGCTAGCAGTTTCTATAGATTATAGCGTTTAAGCTAGTTTGAAATTCCCTTTAAAAATGGAGGAAAAATAAAGGTTCATTTATTTATTGATTTTTAAACATTTTAAAGGGCATTTTTTGTTTTTAGTGGAAAGTCCAAAAACATTATTTTTAGATGTTGGGGGGAAAAAATGGGAAATCTATAATTTATTTGCCCCTTGGGTTTTCCCAGAACTGTTGTTACCCCGACCTCTCCCCCCAAAGGGGTTCCACAGGTTACTAAAATTTAGACCATGAACTCTAACCCCGCCCTGAACAGCTTCCCCCGCCCTCGGCCATGAAAAGTCATCAGCATCCAACCCCTGCTGGTTTCTGGCCCCTCTCATGGAGTGTGTCACCCCCCGCACCGTCCATGGAGAAAAAAACCCTTTCCCCCCCAGAGTCATCAGTAAGCACACCCCCACACACACACAGGAAAGACACACACACAACACACAAAAAAAACACACAAAACAAAAACCCCCACACCCCACTGGTTTTTAAAAAGCCCCCAAAATGGTGTATTAGAAGGGGCAGACAAGGACGTTTTAAACCCAAAAGAATGTTTTT